>CAWUFW010008437.1:600000-888198 GCA_963921515.1 Calotriton arnoldi | reverse complement strand
TTTTCCAGGCGGTCCTCGGAATCATCCCAAACTTTGCACATTCAGTGTTTGGTGGTGTGCCATTAATTCTAGCACTTGTTGCAGGAATCCTGTTTCTATTCCTGCTATTACGCTATGGCCAGCCTGTTCGCCGACATCACTCAGAGCGAAGTGGAGAAAGCTCTACTTGAACGAAAGTGCAGTGAGCGAATAGTACAACTTTTGGGCATACCTCGTCTACGGGAGCTTAATACAACATGGTTCCTGTCATTCAGACCAATCTGGCAAGATTGCATCTTACCTGTTCTACGCTGCCTGTTTTGCGGTGAAGAATGCGTGCTAGACACCTGTCTAACACTCCCATCAGTCATGCCAACGGATATCGATACTCTGCTGGACCCGATAACAGCCCATGCTCTGTGTTGTCCCCAGAGGCTTCCAATCCTGATGACGGCATTCATTGAGATCTCACAGACGCTTCCGGCTGCTGCTGAGGTACGAGATGGATCAACAGGCACACAGGTAACAACGGACGCGAACATTGCCTATTTTGCTGAAGACGATGTTTCTCATCTCTGTGCAATTAACATTCTGAACGAGGTGTTCCAAATGTCACCAACTTCGGTAGACAATATTTTGGCTACGGAAATAGATGATCTCATGTTTACACCAGACTCGTACACTGACTTTGATTCGGCTCACAGTGTACCAGAGACGCAATGAATTTGGCCTTCATGTTTTCAAAACTTGGAACTCTTCCCAAAATTGAACTTTTCTGAAAATACATGGCAAATCAATCTGCTTACAGTAGAACTATTCTTATAGTACGGACTTCAAAGTACTTCCAGGGACACATTGTCACCTTATTTGTCTAATTTTTTTTTATTAATTTCCAGGATATGAAGTGACTTTGATTTTTGAACAACTTATCAATCATTTCGTTATATGTAAATTTTGCTGTTTATTCTTTCAAGTTGCATTTTATTTTCAATATATGCTTGAAATGAAACAATGACTAAAATGTACAGTACCATTTGCATTTCAACGGTTTTTACTCCTTTTCAATGCTTTTAGAATGTTTTTAGCGACATGTGGTACTCAATTTTATGTTTTGCATTTAAATGTTTAGCATTTTAGTATTATCGTACATACGAAAGTGGAGTGGGTGTTGTATTCCGCTTTAGGTGTCCGTATATAGGTTTTCCTGAATCATGTCCTTATATAGGCACAATTCGCATTGCCCTTATATAGGCTTAGAATCCCAGTCCTTATTTTGGCATTAACCATGCACTCCAAATACAGGCATGGTCACTGACATCCATCCACCCTAACGTCACAACGAGTTCTTAGAAACCAGACCCTTAAGCTTCGGGAGTTCCCCCAGCACAGGACTATTGATTTCTCCAAGAACTCATCTATTATGTATGAACCATTATACCTTAAGGGTTCATTCCTGACGTCTTCCTCTGTCCGACTTCACGTCAATGCTAACATTCCAAAGTACCTACCAGGTATAAATATACCTTCCCTTGCCCAAGCAAGTTAGAGGAGACCTCGACTTCAGAGGAGCCCGTATCCCGGCCTGACGCACTGAGAAGACGCTGTCATCCCTGCTCGCAGAGAGTCCCGCTTCCAGTGATCTGACTTCCCTCGGGGGTGTTAGAGTTCGAGTCCGGAAAGAGATTCCCACCTCTCTCATTCTTAAGGTATGGAGCTGACTAGAACCTAGAGGGACTCTTGGCATACTTGGCATACTAGGCTTAACATACTCTTAGTATACCGTAGTAAGGAATACTTCACCTACTTCCTACCTTTCCCTACACCTAGGTTAGGTACATTGGGGTAGAACTAGCGTAGGTACGCATTGTATGAGTACTCGCATTTTTAGTTCATGTTATTTATGTGTGTAAATATCTACTAAAAGATAATGCTAGTGCAGTATTATTTATTTCTACTGCCTACGCTGTACATTATTTATCTTGCATACTGTCTTGTGATCGTAACAGCACATATAACTTACACGAGAAACAAGACTGTTCAATAAATCTTTTATTGAAATGCCCGTCTATTCTTTCTGTGTAACTTTGAGGAAAACTAAGCATGCACAATTGAGCTGAGTTAAACGGTTATCTATTGTTTCCACGACTCTGGGACATGTTCCGATTCTAAAGGGAAACAAAGTGGTCATGTTTTGCGGCTGCCAGAAACTACTCCCTTCTTGTTATTCAAGGAGTTTCTAGTGGCCTCTGAGCTAGCTGGCACAAGTAATTAAGTTTAATATACTCGATAGGGACATATCGACCTTAGTCCTATGTCAAACCTATAGGGTATATTATTCCAATGCGCAGAGCCTATTAGGGAAATAGGAGCTACACTACACACCGACCCACCGCTGTTACCTGCACAGACCGCAGCTGTAGCCTTGGAGTAACTCTGGTGCTCCTCGTTTCAAGATACAGGTTCAGTCCTTCTCACTCAGGCAGGTAGGCAGCAGGGCAGCACAGCAAGGCAGCAAGGGGCAGTACTTCTTGCAGCAAAGCAGCAAAGCAGCACAGCAGTCCTTCTTGGCACAAAAGTAGTCAGGCTTAACGTCGAGGCAAGGTGTAAAGTATTCATGCATCACACAAACAGTAATAAAGTAAAAACACAACACAAGTAAAATCCAACAACAATTTAGAAAAATAGAGTACATTTTAAATTAATTGACCCCAAAATGACAGCAAACCAATCAGTAGAATTGGAGCAAGGAATTTTTAAAGTTTAAAGTACACAATAGCACCTAAATGATCAAACCACCAACTGCGGACATCTAGTCATGCAAGACCAGGTCAAAGTCAAAACATATGGTAACCTCGATGGAGCAAAGTCAGATACAAGAAATGGTTTGGGCCTGGTTGGTGCTTACCATTGGACTTAGAAGAAATTTTGAAGAAAATGTTCTCAGAAGGGAAAGTAAGCAGGGCAAGGCTGCAGGTGCTGTCCGAGGAGGAAGCATTGTCATCGGGGAGCCACAGGACAAAGTCATAGTGTTTGGACTTAGTCTCTTTATTGGAAGTCAAAAATCTCCAGCGGGGTGAAGCTGGAAGCTGTAGCCAATGAGAGTTCCAGGAGGCTGGATACCCCTTCTGTGAAGGACCACTGAACAGGATTTGCTGTTGCAGAGAACATTGCAGGAGCTGCCGTGAAGCCAGTCTGACAGGCGATGCACCACAGGTGGATAGATGAGCAGGTTGGTCCCGGACTTCTCTCACTAGGTGATTTTAGACAAAAAGATACTAAGTCCCAAGTTTTGGATTTTGGACTGAGCAACTTTAGCACCACTACCCATGGTCCAGGACTTCAAAGCACCCTAACCTATGGGCTGTCTAAGGCCTACCTTAGGGGTGATGTATATGCAAAAAAAGGGAATCTAAGGCTTGGCAAGGGGGTTAATATAGGGTTGGGTGAAACTTACAGAGTTTCACTACGCAAAGTTCTGTTGAGTTGCATAAAAACACCACGATATTCTGTGGAGGAAATCTGCCAATAGGTGGAAAATATGAATGTTGCAATGCTCGAGCTGACATTCGACACCAGTAGTGAGAGCAGTACTGAAAAATCAGCATGAACGGCACCATGCGGTGCGCGAGAGAGCGTGGCCATTCAAGTTGAGTTTGCTACCACTCAAGTAGAAAATCTGCTTGAGCAACAGCAAATCTACACGAGAAGCAGCCCTCTGACCATGACTGCTTGAGACTGCCCGCATTAGAAAATGGCGCTAGGGGACCAAATCTCACTTTTATTTCTTTTGCCTCGCGGGAAAAAAATCCCGTCACAAGGTGATTGGCTGGAATTCTGCATTACAAGTGTAATGCAAAGTCATAAAATTCTGACAATGCCATGGGGGGGAATGAAATGTTCCGCCCAACCCTAGTAATATTGCCAAAGCGATTTGGCAAGTTAAAACTACATTTAAGCTGCAAAGCCTGGGGCATGTTTTAAGGGGCTACTTAAGTGGGTGGCACAATAACCTCTGCAGGCCGCAGCATTTGATTTACAGGCCCTGAGTATATGTTATACCACCCTACAAGGGACTTGGAGGTAAATTAAATATGCCAATTGGTTGTAACCCAATCTAATGTCACCATGTTTAACGGAGAGAGCACTAGTATTTTAGCACTGGTCAGCAGTGGTAAAGTGCACAGAGTCCTTCAGCTAGCAAAAACATATTTCAGCAGCAAGTGGAGGGCAAAGGCAATATGTTTGAAGAAAGACCACCCTAATGCTGACAGGTTTAACATGAGTGAAGATTGAAAGAAGGAAATTATTTTGCGAGTAGAGGCCTGTTGCGCAGACAGAATTGACCATGTAGCAGCGGCCATGTTGTGAGCACTATTTTCCTGAATTCAGGCTTCCCCGTCTCTGCCCCAGTCAAATGGTATCGGGCTCCTCATTAGGATTAGAAAAGAGAGGAGGGCTGAGAGAGAAATATGATACAAAAGGAAAGAGAAAGAGTGAAAATAAATTAAAGGCAGAGAACATTAGAGAGTGCAAAAGAGACTAAGATAAAGTACAGGGAGAAATAGAAAGAGATGTGTGGGAGTGAGAATGCAGGACCAACTGTATGTGCAATTCATCGTCTGCATGTATGCACGAGTAATTGTGAGTGAGCATATTCAGCCAGGAAATGGGGTCTCAGAACTACCTAAGAGGTCATTTCATAACGTAGGAAATGCAAAACATGCAAAGAAATCCATTTAACTCAATAAATACCTTCTGAAAGACAACGGAAAATCTAAGCCTGCACAGGAACAGCCTTAATCATTTCATTTATTGTAATTTAATAAAACAGCAAGCAAGAAAACTGAGATATAGGCTAGTTGTAGAGGTAGGTGGAGACACCAAAATAACATCAGAAGTTGATCTCAAAGTGAGGTGTCGGAAGCTAAATCCATCCCACGCTCTGGGCTATGAAGAGCACGTTTGAGCAGAAAGCCTGTTGTGCCATAGACCGGTATGTCCGCTAAAATATATCTACTATACCTTCACAGCCTGTATCTTTCATCCTCGCCTTCAAAGTACTCCAGAAAACAAAACGGCCTTGCTACTAGCAGAGTCTGGCACAGCCGAGCAGTACATGCACCAAGAAGGAGGCCTCTCCTCTGACTGACAGAAATTAAAGCGTTTGTGATTGTTTATAAAGCAGAAGCCCAGGATGGCCCTTACCGTATATTTCAGAGGGACCCATATCCGTATTCAAGGGAGGCCGGCTGTTAACACCTCTGGGAGGGTACATTTTGCTTCGCGCATGAAAATCTTTGGAATATTTCAGTAATATCCCTTCAGAACTTCTAGATTTTTAGGACATTTTTTCAAAATTATTCTACAAAATGCAACAATTGGCACTTTTTCCCCCTCAGAAATGTTCCTGGGAGATAGCCCCGTGAAAATAGGTCATGCTTGCTTGATTTGCTCGCTCACTTCAGTCAGTGGCTCGTATTTACGCCCTCCACTTTCTAAGTTTACCAGCCGCCACTGCCTAATGGCTCTTCTATCCGACAATATCCGTTTCATTTACTTAATGCCAAACGCATAAGAGCTTGTCCCAAGTATTATGGTAAAGCCCTGAAATCAAACCAAAGCTGTCCTGCTGCGCTGTGGCCACACTGTAGGGACACTGTTAGCAGGGTGTGTAGACGTTATCACTGGCAGAAGGGCCATGGGGCTGTTTTCTACCAACCGTCCTGAGAGTGTGAGTTTTACAACACAGATAGGAAAAGAGAACACCAGCATCACAAAAATGCTTGGTCACTGCAGCTTACATGCTCCATGCTTGACCAATATAGCTCACTGAGTGCCATTGGGGAACGATTGTCTCGATCATGAAGTCAGCATCAGTTATTCGCTGCGATGCTTTGTTGAGAGCAAGAGACAGAGGTCGGCTTGAGCTGACCAGTTAGTGAAACTCGATAGCCCTACGACAACAGGTGTGTTTAAAAGTCAGCTTGCAGAAACTTGAAAAGTCCATGTGCACAACCACCATCTATTGAAGAAATATCACATAAACGTATCACTTAATCTAGCGATTTTAAAGCACTGGAGAATTGCTTCAAGAATTATATTTTATGGAAGCAGTGTACAAAAGAACGCAGTGGAGGAATATCCAGTGACACAATGAAATAGCAGTCTATATGTAAACAATCTTGCCCTATGGATGCTCAAAATATCACAGATTGAGTCATGGCTATTGCAGCAACACCAATTGTAGCTGGAGGTGGTGGGCATATTGTCTACATAATATTAATCACTAAATATATATTTATATATATTTAGGAATATATATATATTGTCTGCATAATACTAAAGACTGAATATATATATATAGGTATATATACATAAATACGCATATCTATACATATATTTGTGTGCGTGTTTGTGTGTGTGTAGATATATATATATATATATATATATATATATATATATATATATATATATATATATCGAGAGAGAGAGAAAGCGGGAGAGAGCATACTGATTTTTGAACGTGCAAGCACTCAGAAAGTCTTGAAAAAAACATAGCATGATCATTAAATCAGGACTATAAGGCTATAAGTTTGGTACCTGAACACTCAGTGATCTCCTCTGTCTGGGGCTACCGTACAGATCTTCTTCTTTCACCGCACAAACATATTTAGGAGGGAGGTTGGTACAGTGTGGAGTTGCTCAATTAATTCAGTAGCCACGTAGTGAAGTGTTGAAATGGCTTCATGACTATGTGGCGGAGTTTAGCTATTTTAAGTAGGTTTTGAAGCTAAGTGCAGATCGAACAACAAGCAGTGCTTTAACTGAGAGGGAGAGTACAGGCACTTCTCAGAAACAAGCAGGTACTCTGCTACAGAGCACCTGCGCTTCTATTCTTCCACTTCAAGCAGTGATAACAAGTACGTTAAAGAGCTTCAACAGCAGCTGCATCCTTTAATCAGATGTGGGCAGCAGACCTGGGGTTCTGATCCATGTCAGTAATAAAATGTCACCGGGAACAACAGAGTGACAACTGTTTGCACCGAAGTGGGAACAATGACATCCCTTTCTCTGCTTGCATCCTTGAAATTTATGCCCTTTTAGCGGCCTTCAAAGTATGCTCACAGGTGACCTTGGGGAGCTGGTTTTTACAAACTCGTTCAGTCTAGCACACAAATTCACTGAGGGCGTTTTCCCAAGGTACATACTAACTAACGTTCAGACATGCAATCCTCTGTCCATGGCCACTTTTAGAAACAATGCAAACAGATCGCATGGTTTGAAGAGAAGGATTTCTTTCTATGAGTAATCCTGTCCTTACTCTTAGACGTGTGTGATCTTCTGCACTGTCGGTCAATCTCAGCCTTTCGGGAAGTGACCAGGAGCTGTCTGTATTGCATGAGGCAGGCAGACCTCCCGGAATGCCCTTAATGTAGTCGAGGTCCCAGTGAATTGTCCAGGTAAAAAAAGCAAATGTTTTTAGGGTGCAGACAGAATCCTACCTGAGGCTACATTCGTAAGCGAATCTGTGTGGCCGAAAGCATATGGAGTGCAAAGAGAAAGAGGCAGCAAGGGACGGCTAAAGGGCAGAATAGCATATGTATTATTTAGTTCTCATGTTGGTGATCTGTTACATACTAACTGATGACCCTTTACTCAGCAGTTCTACATACATCGCCATGTCTGCTTTTTCTTAGCATACTCAGGATTATCTGTCCATCTACATGCTGTCCTAGCTTTAAGCGATTCTCAGGGCTTTGGGGATACCACCATGGGCAATAATAAGATAGACAACTGCCCACATTTAGGCCTTTTCAAGATCCTCATGATGGTTAGCCCTCGTTTGGCGCTGCCGGGAAACAAAAAGCCAGTGCTCTGGACATCTAAATCTTTCCTGGCAGATAGTACTGCTTAATAATTGTAGAGAGGTCTGTGCCATGAGAGTGACCAGCTTCTGGAGGTGTCTGCAGCTGGAGGACACACAGGCTCCGTGGATAGTGCAAAGGATACTGAATATAATCATCTGTTCCATGAGACGCCAATGAGTGTTTTCAGAGTGGATGGTATTTCTGTTTTTATATTTTGAGTAAAAACAAAGCACACTTTATGAACTGGCACTGGGGCATAATATATACTTCTTGCAGAACACCGATAAAATGAAGTAACCAGGAAACCCTCAAACAAACTTTATGTTTAAATATATTTAGTCCAATTATTTCGTACAAACACATGCTTCGTTGCCAATATTACAGCTGATTGCAAGTGTAGGCTTGACTAAAAGGAGCTACACGGAGTTAAATTAATTATTTATAGGGTGGATTCCCACATGTCGATGATGTTTAGCATGGAAAAAGATAAGGAGTTGAAAACAAGAAGGGATAAGAAGAGACCAAGACAAAAAACCCAGAATTTAAAGCTATAAGGGAAAAAAATCAAAACAGTGAACTGGGGTTAAGGAAAAATTACCATTGGGTGAAATGCATGGAATAAACTTTGTCTTTGTAGCAGTTGGGGTGTCCAAGTCTACACACAGGGCCGGCTTCAGCGCTGGTGGTGCCCAGTGTGAAAATCCTTTTGGCGCCCCCCATTGACCTCCTTCTCCACAAATTCCCTCACTACCACCCTCCAACAGTGCCCCTCATCTCTCCCTAGCCCCTCTGTGACATATGTTCCATTTTTATAGTGCTACTTATAGCTCACTCGCACTCAATTTTCTGATCTGCATGATACGTGTTCTTTGCAGCAGGCGCATTAACTCTCTCTAACCCTCTGCACTACATTAGGATGAGTCAAAATTACCACTAGACAGACATCTGATCTCTCTCCAGCAGGGACATTAATCTACAGAGTTATATTGACAGCTTAATGGTTGCCTGAAAACTGATAGACAAACTAGGAACTCTGCAGCACATGCTTTTGAACCCATGAGTTGGGGGTGTGGCCAAGATGGCGGCGAGGTAGGGTGCTCTGCTCTGTTGCTCCTGCCCGCTGCCTGCTTGGAGCAACATCCAAGCCGAACTCACACGCCAGATCGAGCATGGAGCATCCGGAGCCTGGGACCAGGAGATTCTGGCGAAAATGGAGCAGCTCGGCCCCTCCGCGAGAGCCCCGGGACCGAGGCAAGGGCAACGGTGGCACGGCCAGAGGAAGATGGCGGCCGGGATGTGAGAGGCCGGGGACCAGCCATGCCATCAGCTGCCCAGGCATGAGCATTCTACTCGGAGAGCAGCCAGCTGGTGGCAAAGAACCCTGGGAGCCGACAACGAGCGGGGTGAACCGGCGGGGTTGAGCAACGGTGAAGACGGGGCCGAGAACGGAGGCGCAGCAGGGCCTCGCCGCGGCCTGGGCGGGGGGCGCCCATGAACATTCACGGCCTTGCGGCCTAGCATGAGCCCCGGAGGCACTATCTGAAACCAACCGGGACTAGCGTTTGGCGCTGGGGCCACGGACCTGCAACCCCCCAAGGTGAGGAGCATTGTCGAGCTGATCTAGGAGGCTGAGAGGATTCGCTCCTTCGCTTCTGGGCCTCGAGGCCTGATGTGCTGCTGGGGAAGGAAGCAGGCGCAGGAGAAGGATTGTGGCACGGCCTTTCCCAGTGGTGGGTCTGGCAGCAGGTGACATCCCAGAGAGGGGGCTCCTCCCCCGGACACAGTGGACGACGGGCCGAGGCACGCCTGTCGCCAGCGTCTGGGCCTCGGGCCAAGAGCAGACAGAGGAAGGGTGGTAGACAGGAGCGAGGCCTGCACCCGTCCCCACCCTGCGACAGTCAAGGCAGCGAATGGCACCTCAGAAGCGGGACATCCACATGCCCCATCGAGGAGAAATAGGGCCCCGCATCGACCCCTTGTGCTGACGTGATGTGAAGAGCAGCAGCCATTGCTAGCAGCAAACGCAGGACCAAGGCGGCAGTAGAACCCCCAACGACTGGGAGGCCTGCGATGGGCCGGGGCCTGGGGGCAGTGGCCCTGGAGATCCCTACTGCAACCAAGGGCCCACGGACAATCAGGGGCATCTGAAGGGGAGTGCAGACATTGCATCGGCCCCCACCATAGTAACCACCAGCTAGCTTGTGCGCATATTATGCCTCCCAGCCGGTGACACCACGCCGTTGGGAAGAGGCAGGACTCCGCCAGGGACAAGCTGCGGCGCCCTGGATGGGCTGGGGCGATATCACAACTTGGCAGCCTCAATCTGGGTTCCCGGGAAGAGGACAGAGCATAATCAACAGTGTGCCGAGGAGCACCCCATCGGCCCTGAGGAGCAGACTGGTACCAGGGTGCCCGGGGCAGCGAGTAGGGGACCTCTGGACACGCAGACACGACAGAGCCCAAAAGTCTAGCCCTAGCACACATAGAAGGTTACGGCCCTAGAGGACGAGCCTGGCGACCGGGGAGCTTGGAGCAGATAGCAAAAGCAACCATAAGAAACAGAGCTATGTCCACCAGTCGAGTAAAGAAGGACCGATCTCTCAAAGACATGCTCTCAAAGACATGCTACCGCAGCGGCACAGTGGATGGCCCTGCATCGGGGGAGACACCCTGCACACAGACCGAAAGCCCCACAGAAGAACAAGTGACACGTGCATTCTTGGAGTCGCTTTTCACAATGCTTTGAGAGGACCTGCAGACAGTCAAGAAAGACCTCACGCAAGAGATCAAAGAGACCAGAAGAGATGTGAATGCTCTCGGGGAAAGAGTTGCAGCTCTGGAAGATAAAGGGGACAGTCCGGACATGGAGGTGGAGGCCCTACAGCAGGAGGTCCTCCAACTCCAAGACCAACATATAGACTTGCAGTCCCACCTGGAAGACCTCGAGAACCGACAAGTCCCCCCAGCAGACATTTTAGTCTGCGTGCACAACTACCAAACCAAAGAGGAGATACTGTACAAAACACAGACAATGCATCCTGTCACGTTCAGAGACCAAACCCTTACACTATATCAAGACCTCGCCTCGCTTACACTACAAAAACGAAGGGAGTTCCGTCCAGTCACTACACAACTCCGCAGACAAGATGCGGCATACTCCTGGGGCCATCCCTTTAGGCTTATTTTTCGCTGGGGCGGCAGGCTCTAGCAGATGCGCTCCCTCTCTAGAGCCTGCCAACTGCTGGGTCTGGAACAGACGGAAGAAACAGTAGTGGGAGGGCCTCGTCCTTTGCCCGGGGAGAGCAGCAACCAAGATGGCGATGACAGGGGTCCAGACGAACACAGAGAAAGCAGGACAGAGCGGAGATTGTGAAGGGCCAACAGGAGGCACAGGAGTCTATCCCTGTGGCATTGGCAAAGACTGAGGATGTATAAGCTTAACAAGAAGGCAACTGTCCGAGAGTCTGGGGGCATGCGGCGGGCAGGGGGGCGTGGGCTGATTGGCCACAATATGGACCCCAAAGTTACTTCCTGGTGTCTAGGAATGGCCAAAGGACTGATTTCGCGCATTCTATTAGTTCAACTAGTTGTTTTTGTTATATGAGTTTTAGGGGTTACTTTTGGGGTCCTCCATTCACCTAACATGTACACCACAGGGCACAATGCAGGGGCTCAGGGGACCACCCTGTGAAAAGGTAGAGAACCACCTGGGCAACCAGAATTCGGGGTCCATTCAACAGACAGGCACCTAAGTAATGTATCTTACTAATCTTAGAATTCTCACCCTCAATGGAGGGGACTTAATAACCCGGTAAAACACAGAGCGATAATATCATGCTTAGAAAACACGAAGGCGGACATCTGTCTCTTGCAGGAAACCCACCTCCTAGCCAAAGACTGCCACAGGCTCAGGGCTCATGCGTTTCCCATTCAATTGTTCTCTTCATGCCCTACCAAAACCTCGGGGGTGGCCATTTTGAAGTCACAAACCTTTAGGGGCAAAGTGGTACAGAAAGAGGCTAAAATTAAAGGGAGGCTCCTCACTTACAGATTCACACTGGGGCGTCAGGCACTGATTATAGGGTCGATATGTGCACCGAACGAGGGACAAGAGAAATTCCTCCACATGGCACTGTCGGAGGCATTGGCGACCAACAAACGTAAAACACTATAGGGAAGGATCTCAATTTGGTTTTTAACAATATCCTAGACAGGTCTGCGCAACGACATGGACAGGCTGGTGCCTTGGCCACACAAGGTCAAACCAGATTGAGGGAACTAGGTCTGATAGACCTCTGGAGGACTGCTCACCCTCAAGCCAGGGAATACTCAATTTTTTCTAATGCACACAAAACATACGCAAGGCTGGACTACCTCCTTGGTACTAAAGACATCCATACACTTGCAGTGGACACAGAGATACTCACATCCACGCGTTCAGATCATGCTTCAGTGACAGTCATGCTGTCGTATCCCCCTATGCAATGCCCTTCTCGACAGTGACGCTTAAGGGAAACGCTTTTACAACGCCCGGAGGTGGTAAGACAAATCCATTGCATTTTAGGGGACTATCTCCTACACAATGACACTCCAGAGATACGCACGGCAACACTATGGGAGGCGCTTAAAAATGTTATTCAGGGCAAATTCATTGCGATATGCGCTGCAGATAATGCATTTCAGAAGGAGAAAAGAGAGGGCCTCTACCAGCAAATACGAGAAATAGAGCACATTCACCAGAGGATGGGTGCTCCCAGAATATGGCGCCAACACTCGGCACTGCGATCACAATTAGTAGAGATCGATCTAGATTGGGTGGAGTACGCAGCCCTTCATCTCCGTCACTCCTTTTATAGGGGGGTATAAATGTGGCCACCTTCTAGCCACACAAACTATGTGAGAACCAGCAGAGGGAAGGTGTCCAGGCGATACACGACCAAAATGGGGGCATAGTGTCGGAAGACACTGAAATAGCCACAGCCTTTCAAGATTATTATGCACGCCTCTACCTGGGCCAAACACTGGATAGTGCAGAGAGTGACAGGTATTTGCTAGACGTGCACTCGACCACACTGACCCCAGTGAAAACTGAGCACCTGGACAGTAAAATCTGGATTGAGGAGGTTATCGCGGCAATCTCCCAGTTAATACTGGCAAAATCTCCGGGCCCAGATGGCTTTACCTCAGCTTTTTACAAAACATTTTGTCTGGTGGTGGCACCACTTCTGACGCGGCTCTTTAACACGTTCTCAGTGCCCGTGCGATCCCAAAATCAATGTTGTAGGCAGCAATTATAGTTATCCGCAAACCAGGGAAAGACAAAACATACTGTAGTTCATTCCGGCCCATCTCACTTCTAAATATAGACCTGAAACTATTTACAGGAATACTAGCCCACAGGCTGAGCACACACATGCCCGCCCTAATCGATCCCAATCAGGCAGGCTTCATCGCTCGGAGACAGACAAGCGACAACACCAAACCGGTCCTCCACATCATAGAGAAGGCATCCAGATCTTCGGGAAAATACATGCTAATGACCATAGATTCCGAAAAGGCCTTTGATAGGGTGCACTGGCCCTACCTCGAGCAGGTACTGATTCACTTTGGCCTGGGGGAGAGGATGAGGACCCATATATTAAATTGTTATTGCCTTCCCACCGCAACTGTCAGAGTTAATGTCACACATCAGCCCCGTTTCAGATAGGAAGAGGTATGAGGCAAGGGTGTCCTCTATCGCCCCTGCCATTTGCGCTATATATGGAGCCACTAGCGCAGAGAATTTGTATGCACCCACAGATCTCCGGAGTGCATTTTGGGGGGATAGACACACCATAATCCTCAATGCAGATGACGTCCTGGTGACGCTCGACAACCCAGACACCTCCCTGGGTGCTTTCCTTGAGAAACTGGATTCCTTTGGCAGGGCTTCAGGGTTCAAAGTGAATGTAGAGAAATCCGTAGCGCTCAGCCTCTCCCTCCCACCTCAAATGGTGGAACAGTTTCAGAATTAGCATCCTTTACAGTGGTCCCACAGCACCATTCCCTATCTGGGAGTTCAACTTGCCTCAACCACCCAAGCCACAGCCGCTATCAACTATCGCAACCTCCATAGGCAAATTCGTGCTGATATCCAAAGGTGGAAACACCATCTGATCTTGTGGTTGGGCAGAGTAGCAGCTATTAAGATGATGGTTCTCCCCAAGATCCTGTATTTATTCCAGACCCTCCCCCTGCAGCCACCACCCGGCATGAATCATAAGATACAGACAGATTCTGCAGTTCATTTGGCAGGGCCGGAAACCACGTATGAAAAAAGCCATTGGCTTCCTCCCGCCTAGTGAAGGAGGGCTGGGGATCCCCAACCTCAAACTATATTATTATGCAGTGCAACTGAATACCTAGTGGAATGGAACGGTGCTGAATCAGAGAAGCACAGTTTTTTTCAGGACAAGGCAGTGGCCGGAACATCACTCCAGAAGGCCCCCTTCCTTAAGAAAACACACAGACCCCAAAACTTGTATTTGTCCCCCATAAGACAAGCTACAATGGGGGCATGGGATCAGACTAGCACTAGACACAACCTGACAACTTTCCCCTCCCGCTGAATCCACTATTTGATAATCCAGAGTTCGAGTCGGAGGTGGGGGTGGCCAGGCTTACACGGTGGCGGTGCTCGGAGTGCCGCGCTTTGGGTCATCTTTTCGACGTTGAAGGGGTGCTTCCTTTCCTGAGGGTCAGAGCTGACTATGGGATTCCAGAGACAGAGAGACTAAGTTATCTGCAACTGCAACACTGGGCATTACAGCCACAAAATAGGCCCAACGCGCATAGACACCTTACTCAATATGAAAAATGGCTTCTGTCTAAGTCCTCAGACAAGAAACTAATCTCAGAAGTATACGCTCTGCTGAACACGCGAATAAGCACATGCACAATGTGGGACAGGACAGGTGGGAAAATACATAGGGAGGACACTGAGTGACAAAGAATGGGAAGGAATATACTATAGAGCCAGACACAGCTAATAACACAGCCCTGAAAGAAATGTTAACAAAGGTAGCCACTTACTAGTATTACACCCCAGCGTGGATACACAAGGTCAACCCTGCATGGAGCGCAGATTGCTGGCTGGGCTGCAGGGGACAGGGAACGCTGGTGCATGTATTGTGTGAATGCCAGTGCTTACAGCATTATTGGGCTCAAGTGCTGAACAAAATCGACACACACTTAGATACTCAACTACCAATATTCCCTGCATATATACTCCTGGGGGTACCAAACCCTCTTACATACCCCTTGAAATTTAGAAGGGGGCATCTGATTGGACTGGCCCTAAGGGCGAAAATGCAGAACATTCTCACCCACTGGGGGACCCCACTGATTCCCGCACAAACGGGGTGGCTCCTACGGTTGTGGCACATTCTAGGAATGGAAAACATAATGCTCTCAATGTCCGACCAAGGCTCAGCCTTCAGAGATGTGTGGCAACCATTTTTGTCTCTACTGTCACAAGAATTCCGAGAGCACACTTGCCCCAAATACTTACGCCTGTTACGCCTGGGACGCACCCACAACTTCGGAGCATAATTAATTGGCAGTACCGCCAGCATTGAATCCCAAGGGATAATGCAAAGGTGAATGGAGGGAAGGTGGTGGGAGGGTTGGGCTTAGGGTTGGTTTGCCTAGTCAACCTTTGCTCAAATATTACAGTATGCAGGGCTTGCACAGTCTGGGAAAATGCATGTCCACAATTGGCACTGTTTGTTTGTTTCTCTAAAAATGAAATAAAAAGATTTGAACTATAAACCCATGATTATTTTCAAACACAGGGCCCTGATTCAGCGGAAGCATTGTTAATTTTTGTGGGCACAGACACAAGTTACCCACCACACCATAAACTTTAATCTCAGTAATATAATTAACAACAACACAGAGTTTGGGCCCATAGAAACTGTACAACCACTTACAAATTATGAGGTCCTCCGATAGATCTTTATAAGAGCTAATAGGGACTCAGATAATTAGAGACGGAAGCCATTCCTTCATGAGGACCTGTAATGAAGAAATGCTTATCTAACAACAACAATCAATAACCGTAACTTTGTCAAATATATTAATCAATAAGTAAAAATAAAACTCAGTATATTTATCAATGCTCATTATCTAATCTTCAAAAGTGAATGGTCAAAACACAACAACACATTAGAATTTTTAGTACATAGGTTTCATTTGTATACAGGTAAAATCACAATACAATCACAGTTTAAAGCTAAATACATCATAATCAACTAATTGGCGTGAGGAGAGAGAGAAAGAGAGAGAGAGAGAGAGAGAGAGAGAGAGAGAGAGAGAGAGAGAGAGAGAGAGAGAGAGAGAGAGAAGAATAAACATGCTTTGCAATTCAATATGCAATTTCAGAAATAATACGAACCAAGTTCTGATGTAAGTTATCAGGACTGAGATGCAAGATGAACTAATGCACAGCGTGCAACAGTCTGCAATAAGTAACCCTTCAGCCTGCTCAACTTCAGCAACCAAGGAAGTGCAGGGGAAATCATGAGAGTTCAGTTCAGGATCGTCAGAGTTTGGACCAACAGCATGTTGTGCCCAAGAATTGCAAGTAAAATAGCTGCACACGTACTTTTCCCACAAAGTTTTTATACCTTGAAATGTTCCCAATTCCAGCCCTCAAATGTAGCATCTTGCACAGTTTTACATGATTCTATTGGTTGAGATCCATGGTGTGAACATGGCATGATCATTCTTCAGCCCAAATCGTCCAGAACCTACACGTAATACCTTTGTTCTCTGTTCTTAAGTTTTCTAAGAATGTACAATATCTAATTTCACCTCAGAAGTAGGGAATACAGTTGCAACTCAACATGTCCACACTCTCATTTTTAAGTTGGCTTGCAACAAAATTGACACAATTACTCATAGAGAGAGAATATTCAGGCTGTAAGAAGGAAACTTCAGTGATTATACTTATAACTAAAACAAATTAAGTCAGCATTTTATTCCATTTCGAAGGAAATAATTAAGGACAAAATAAATTTTTCTAAGGCCTGCAATGGAAAGACATAATACATTTTTTTTAGGCCTAAGAGGAAAACCAAAGAGTGCTAGCGTTTAAAATACTTAAAGAAAGCGAAAACGCATATGAATCTAATATAATTACCATTACATTAATAAACAGTTTTTTTCTTTCTTTGCAGTTTTCAGAATTACATTTTTTTTAAAAACATAGCAAGACACATTTCAATAGAACAATCCTTTCAGATCATATTTTGCTATAAATCCACCAACTATATCATTACTTTTCACATTATTATCACGCCACATTAGTAGTTTTGCTCTCTTTCTGTCATAAATCTCTGTTTCACCAGTTTGCGACCCTTCTGCATGCTTTTACGGTGCAGTTTCAAAAACTCTCAGTATTTCAACGAGACACAATGTTAGTCATGTTTTTCTTTTAAGTATGTTTAGTAATTCAAACACAATAAGCAGGATTTGACCAAGCAAAATCATTCTTAAATAATCATGCTCCATCAATCCCTCCTCTGATGGGGAATCAAGCCATCACACAATCTCCATTAATCTGATTACAATCTGATTATCTGAGAATGCACTTGTTTTCATCTGTTTTAGTCTAACTCCTTCTACATCTTTTAATACTTCATAATAAGCACCCTTTCTGTCCTCTAACTCTATTCTGTGCCTTCTTCTTTTTCTACCTCTGCATTTTGTCTCTTCTACTTTGCGTTTGCAACATCTATATATCAGTACTATAAATATTATGCCAACAGCAATTATTGGTATTAGTATTTGCCCTATTAAGCTGTTACCCAGTGCTGCAAACCAATTTCCCACCGAGGAAAAATCCTTACCAAGTTTCTCCCATGCACCATCCATTTTTAGTTATGTTAAATCACCCCTGCAAGTCCCTGCTTTTGACATGGATATAAGTGCAGCATTGTTGAATTTTCAGCATGCTACAGACCCCTCCCTCTTTTGCCAATAATACATCAAGCACGAGACGGTTTTGTAAAACCATTGATCTAATAGCAAACTTTTTAGTATCAATCACTAAGAACCCACCAGCGGTATCAGTTGATAAATGATCAACCACTGTAGACAATTTTCTAATTTTATGTGAGTTCAAAATCACTCCCACTGAAGCTATTAATGCACCAAATACATCACCCACAATTTCTGCAGCACTTATTCCCCTTTTACTCAGTTTTAATTTCTTTTCATTGGTTCCATGATTATTCACATGATAGATCTTTGGAAAAACAATTCCCACATAACAACATCCATACCAATGTTGTGGCAATCTATAATAGGCGTTTTTTACCACACACAAAATACACCCCAGGGAAAACTGGATCAGTATCACCTTTTAATCCTCAACCCTCGTAATTAGGAAGGTATGTTCACATTCATTAGAACCAATGAAAACATTATTATAAACAGTCTTTTGTCTTAGCAAGCTAAGCTTTCCTTTGTGATTCCAATCCTGAGTCATTGAAGCATAAGTCTCACCTTTTTTGTAATTACCCTCACTATGAGCCCGTGGAGTTATTCTAGATTTCTGCTCTACAGATTTTTTTTTAATATCCTGTTGTCTATACTCTACAGTATTTATAAACTCTATTTCTACACTATGTAAACTACAGGTTAGAATGTTTCTGTGCGCGTATACAGTATCAATAGGCTTAGTGGTATGAAAAAAAATTCACCCATATATTCAGCATTCTTTGAAGAGATCACTATATTCATATTCTTTTTAACAGGAACTTCTGAAAAAAC
The DNA here is from genome assembly GCA_963921515.1 of Calotriton arnoldi. NCBI lineage: Eukaryota > Metazoa > Chordata > Amphibia > Caudata > Salamandridae > Calotriton > Calotriton arnoldi. Next base: position 869,536 of record CAWUFW010008437.1, on the reverse strand, counting down.
TAAATCATAGTTAGAGTAGTAATATTGAAATTGCTCCTTGCCATAGAACAAACTTGTTGGTACACTACACAAAATTCCATATGTTAAAGGAAGGTGATGATGCCACCCCTTCCGATACAGACGAAGGTAATTGCAAGCCTTATCATAGCATTCCTGCCTACATGAGTTGGACCATAGCAAATTCTCACCATTGGTGACAACAGACTATCTGGTAGCACAGGTCTCCCATCTGTGTAAACCCACATGTCATCTTCTGCTCTGCTCGGAGGTGGTAAGACAAATCCATTGCATTTTAGGGGACTATCTCCTACACAATGACACTCCAGAGATACGCATGGCAACACTATGATGACACATTGGTGACAACAGACTATCTGGCAGCACAGGTCTCCCATCTGTGTAAACCCACATGTCATCTTCTGCTCTGCTTGTGCATCCTGCTTTGATCCACCCTTCTCTTTCTGCTTCAGTAACTGCATCTTGTAATTCTCTAATCTCTTCCCAAGTTTCAACAATTGAAAAAATTAATTTGAATTCTGTTTCATCAGATTGTTCTTTCAAATGTTCCTCATTGACAGTATCTGAATTTTTAGCACAAAAGCATGCAATCTCGTCAGCATATCTATTGCCAACGGTCACATAGTCATGACCAGATTTATGTGCTGAACATTTTAACACCACATTTTGGGCCGGCAATCGTAATGCCATCAGTAGGTTTTTCGTATCATTTTTCGTATCGTTTCGTATAGGTGAACGCAAAGAGGTCATAAAACCACATTGAGACCACAATTGCCCAAAATCATGCCTCACCCTAAAACCATATTGTCTATCTGTAAATATGGAAACTCATGTTTGTTTTACAATACAAAATGCCCTTGTCAGTGCAATCAACTCTGCCACTTGCGCTGAACTCACTCCTTTCAACCATGATGCTTCAACAACACTCATCACTGTACAAATTGCATATGCAGCTCGCAAGGTACCTTCAGAATCTCCCAGGCATGAGCCAGCTACAAACAAAACATGATCAGATTCAGATAACGGAGTATCTTGTATATCAGGTCTCGGCTTTGTACAAGTTCAGTCACATCCAGACAATCATAATCTGCTTCATCCACCACCACTTTGCAACTATGGAGTGGTAACAAAGTAGCCAGATTCAAACTTGTGCATCTTGCCACAGACACATTCTCCGCACCCAAAATCACCTGTTCATATTTTTTTAAGCGACTGCTTGGAAGGTGCTGTGTACAATTTTGCGTTACCAAAATCTCAACTAAATGTGGCACATCCACTTTCAACGGATGTCCCATCAAAATCATTTCACTCTGTCCCAAACTCATACAGGTAGCTGCAACTGCTTTCAAACAACCAGGTACCGCAGCAGCCACGGGATCCAGTGTAGCAGAAAAATATGCCACTGGACAACGTGCTGTTCCATGCATTTCTGTTAAAATTGAAAGTGCACATGCAGCACGTTCACTGCAAAACAGTGCAAAACTCTTATTAAAGTCTGGCATTCCCAATGCTGATGCCCGACACAAACTGTCTCGTAGTTCAAGAAATGCATTCATCATCAAGATGTACAGGATCTGACACATCTTTGTGTGTTAGTCTTTGTAATGGCTTCGCTATCAGTGAAAAACTTGGTATCCACTGCCTGCAATATCAAACCATTCCCAAAAACATTCAAACTTCCTTTTGTGTACTCAGCGGATTCATTTGCAAAATGGCATTGTTCTTATCTTGAGACACTTTTCTGACTCCTTTTTCAATAGTATGTCCCAAATAAAGAACTTCTTTTTGGCAAAATTGTAATTTTGCTGGTGACACTTTATGCCCACCTACTGCCAAATGGTTCAGTAGAGCAATTGTGTCAGCCACACAAGCTTCTTTTGTTCTTGAGGCAACCAGTAAATCATCAATATATTGCCCTAAAATAGAGTTATTAGGCATTATTAATGATTCCAAACATTTCTTCAATATCTGATTGAAGATTGAGGGGCTGTCTGTATACCCTTTAGGAACTCGGAACCATGCCAAGACACAGTTGCCGAACCGGAACGCAAATAAATATTGGCTATCCGGATGCAAAGGTATCGAGAAAAAGGCTTGACACAAGTCAATCACTGAAAACCATTCTGCTTCACAAGGAATTTGGTACAGAATCACTGCTGGATTTGGCATTACCGGACAAAACAGTAACACTATCTGATTTATTTTCCTAAGGTCCTGAACTATTCTGTATTTCCCGTTAGGTTTGCTAATTCCCATTATAGGCGAATTGCAAGGACTCCCTAAAATCTCTTTTAAAATACCTTGCTCAATTAACATTTTAATCGCTGGTTTTACTCCTGCAATTGTTTCAGGACTCATTTTGTAACCGGGTGTTCTCTGAAACTCTGCATTTGGTTTTACAATAATCTGAATTGGAGATACTTCTTTCATCAGTCCAATGTCTTTTCCTGAAAAAGCCCACACATCAGACAACACTGTATCTCTCAACTCAATTGGCAAATCATTCACTGTAAATCGAGGATATAAGTCATTCACTTCTGTTCCTTGTCTTGCCATTTTAAATACTACGGGGCAGTTTTAGAAGCCCCTTGCGCCACTTTTGCATCATTTTTCCCATGTTAAAAATGATGCAAAAGTGGCGCAAGGGGCTTGTAAATCTGCCCCTACATTTTCATCTTTCGTATGAAATGCTATTTCATCTGGTGTACAATAAATGGAACAGTTCATTTTGGACAATAAATCCCTACCTAATAGATTTACTGGACTGGTGTCACACACTACAAATTTGTATAAATTCTGAAATCCTCCAATTTGTACTTTTATGGGTCTAGTTACTAGGGTCTTAATCAATTGATTTGAAACTCCTACAACTTGGATACTTTCTCCCGAATGAGGTAGGTTGGGAATTTCCACCGTTCTTACAGTGGAACAGGTAGCACCAGTATCTACGAGGAACGTAACAGTGTTTCCGTCAACTTCGCCATCCACATAGGGACCGCTCTAATCTACCTCTAAGGATGTGCCAAGCACGCACTCCTTCTCCCCCTTAGGCACCGTCATTGAGATGTATCTGAATCGCTTCCATCCAGCTGCATCAAATATTGTGACGACACCTGCACATTTGGTTTCAATTGATCATTTGTATGGAAACCCATATTTATATTGTATTTTGGTACTTGACCATTCAAATTTTGCATGGGAGCTTGTGGCATTCACTGGCCCTGTCCTCTTCCAATCGACATCTGCTGATTCTGATGATTCATCTAATTCATTCCATCTACTCCTGTGTCTATCAATTGTACATCACCCGTATTTGTCTGAATACTCTTACACTCGAATTCCAATGCCCGATATTGCCACACACATGACATGGAAACTTCCTCTTCATTTCTTCTATATTACCACCTTGACCTTTCCCTTGTGGCAATGGTATCATGTTTGTCTCAGTATTTCCATTTGACACTACACCACTCATACCAGTAGTAGTTTGACCATTTCCCTGATAAACTCCCACAAAATACGTATTCATATTCATAAATCCTCCTTTCTTTGCTGCTTTCATCTGAGCCAACATCAATTTCTCTTTCAACTTTTTATGACGCGAATCAACATCATCACCACAGTATTTTGCATAACGAAGAATTTCTTCAATCGATTTGCCGTGCCAACAAATCAAATGCTGCTGAATCATGGCACTTATTTCTGGTCTTAATCCGTACACAAACCGATATACAAAATGTCCCATATCTTTCTCAGAGACATTCTCAATACCACTGTATTGTTTAAACACCTGTAAAAGCCTCTCATAATACGAATGAACAGACTCAACTCTTGAGTAGTCCTATCTATTTTCACCCAATCTATTTCCTTTGGTAAAATTGTCCCTTTCAAATATGTAATAACCTGATTATATTTGTTCATGACTTCTTCTGATGGGGCTCCTGTCTTTGGATCCCTTGTATATCCTTCTTTTGGCCAATCTACAGCGATTTTGCACTCGACCCATAAATAAGTCGGAACTGCAATATCAAACAAGCCATCCAAATCCTTCCACAAAACTTTCGACAAACCTTTCCACTTGTTTATACCATTCCACTGGCTTCTCAACCTGGGAAAATCATTCGTAAATGATAATATATCCTGTCTTGACCACGGGACGTGAACAAACCCACCTTCTGGTACCTCTCTTATAGGATATACCGTTGCATTTACTACATCAGTTTCTGTCTCCCTTACAGGTTATAATGGTAAAGCCACTGAAGCTACTGTTGCATCCTCTTTCCTTTTTGCCCATCTGCCTTCCCATCGATCCAATTCACCCCAATGCTTTAGAGTGTTAATTAACTCTTTAATTTGCAACCATTTTCCTGAAGCATTCAGACTCTCAAAATCTTAAGCACTGAAATCTAATCGATACGTCTTCTGTAAAGCCTTAGACTTCTCTATGTCAATTCCATATGTTTGTGCTATCTCAGAAAATTTCTCATGTGCATTCCTCTCACATAAAAAGCAATTCTTCATCCCAATATTTACCAAATCTTTCTGGACTAATTGTACCCAAAATCATTTCTTCTAGTTCCGCTTTTAATCTGCTCACATCTATACTTGTAGAATTATTCTCTATACAACGACCTGGTGCTATTTCTGTTATCCACTCATCTATTTCTTCTGGAGATGGACCTAAGGATGTACCTGATCTCTGATTCTCTTCACTAATTTCACCTGTCTTTGACCCTCCTCATGATGGAGTCATCCATATTTCCATCTGCAACATCCTTTTTGGATCTATATGTACACCTCTTTTTGGTGTTTCTCCTGAATTTTCTGAAACACAAATTTATGGTTCTAACCCTTCTCTTGTAACAACATTTACATTTGCTTCACTATTTTCATTCAATCTTTCACTTTCCACACTCATATTTTTATTGGGAATTGTTAAATTATGTACTTGTGAAATTCCTTGTCCATTATTATTTAGTAGAACAACAGGACCAATAGTTACTGGAACTGACAAAGCATCTGTGTTCATTGGTATAATTTTTCTCATAAATTCTTTTCTAACTGGAATCTTATTCTACCTTGGTGATGTCCTCTCATATGCTAACTCTGCATGCACAAGGAACACTTGGAAAAGATACTGAATCTACAATATTCTGTTCTTCATGATAAGGTGGAGGTCTATTCATCAGTAACTCATTCAAAAAACCGTCATCTACATCATCAGCTCCCTCAACAACTAACTCAGTATTTTTAGTCTTCGACTCCCCAACATCCCTCTTTTTCTCCTTGCATTTTTCTCCCTCACAGACTCAGCTACCATAACTGGAAACATTTGCGCTCCTTCAGCTATATCTCTTCTCCACATTTTCTTCTGGGTATCCCACTTGCCTCTGAATGTCTACTCAGAGAATTCTTGTACCTAGTCTGATGCTTTTCTTTTCCTCTTGTGTATGCCTCATGTTCCTATTCTTCAAGAGCTTCATACTGCATAGGTCTAGGATCTGGTCTCAAATTATTCATTTGATTCCTTAAATTTTCTAAAATCCTAACGTTAAAAGTCCCATTCTCTGGAAACGCTAAATTTCCATCTTTCTCAGTGTATTTTACCCAATTCTCCAACCACGTACGATAACCCCTTTTTAATGACATGAATGAAGCAGGGGTCCCCTCAGGAGCCTCAGGAACTCCTCCTCTAATAGGTATAGGCTCATCTTTGCTAACCAATGTTTTCAATAATTTAAAAAACTTCATGATCTTGTATGCTAAAAATCAAACCTTTACGAGAATTTTTTCAAGAACTTCTTTTCCGTGTTATGATTCCTTTCCACCAATAAAAACTAGTCTCGCTGTCCAATACCAAAGCGACTTACACCAACCAACCAATACCAGTGCGGCACTTTGTGAGGAGTTCACACCAACTGTCCAATACCAGCGCTGCACCTAGTGACGTCAGCTTAGCTCCTGCGACTGACCCTCCCTTTACAAAGTCAGCGTCAGCGTTTTTCAAAGTCTTTAACAAAACAAACAACATAAGCCAACTTGTCTGCTCAACTAAAAGGAAAACGACAGAGCCACACAAACTAAGAATTTCTTTTACTTCCATCAAAATCTCGACCAGAGCGATTTTGCCCTCACCTAAATGAAGATCTTCAAAAGTTCTCCAGATGCGCCTTCTGAAGAAACCTCAAAAATCCTCATTTGTCATACATCAAGGTTCCCTACGTTAGCACTGGCAAAACCTCTTTGCACAGCACCACTTCCACAGCAGACAACACACTTAGTGTATGCTACACTAAGACCCGCCCTTTGGCGTTATCCCGGGATCTTAGGCCAACGACGGACCCGTTACTTCCATTAAGGTCTACGACGGACCACAACATAGAACATAAAGGTACGAATGTCTATAATCTGTCAATGTTTTTAACTCCGTCTCTTCATTACCTAGTATATTTAGTCAATCTAACCATCCGATACGCTACCAGAAAACTGATCTAGCGGAAGCGTTGCAAATTTTTGTGGGAACTGACACAGGTTACCCACCACACCATAAACTTTAATCTCAGTAATATAATTCACAACAACACAGAGTTTGGGCCAATAGAAACTCTACAACCACTTATAAATTATGAGGTCCTCCGATAGAACTTTATAAGAGCTAATAGGGACTCAGATAATTAGGGACAGAAGCCATCCCTTCATGAGGACCTGTAATATAGAAATGCCTATCTAACAACAATAGTCAATAACCGTAACTTTGTCAAATATGTTCATCAATAAGCAAAAACAAAACTCGGTGTAGTTATCAATGCTCTTTATCTAATCTTCAAAAGTGAATGGTCAAAACACAACAATACATTAGAATTTTTAGTACATGGGTTTCATTTGTATACAGGTAAAATCCCAATACAATCACAGTTTAAAGCAAAATACATCATAATCAATTAATTGGCATGAGGGGGAAGAGCGAGAGAAGAATAAACATGCTTTGCAATTCAATATGCAATCTCAGGAATAATGTGAACCAAGTTCTGATGTAAGTTATCAGGACTGAGATGCAAGATGCAATAGCCTGGAATAAGTAACCCTTCAACCGAAAGGTTTGCCTGCTCAACTTCACCAACTAAGAAAGTGCAGGGGAAATCAGGAGAGTTCAGTTCAGGATTGTCAGAGTTTAAACCGACAGCATGTCATGCCCAAGAATTGCAAGGAAAATAACTGCACACGTACTTTTCCCACAAGGTTTTAATACCTTAAAATGTTCACAATTCCAGCCCTCAAATGTAGCATCTTGCACAGTTTCACATGATTCTATTGGTTGAGATCCATCGTGTGATCATGGCATGATCATTCTACAGCCCAAATTGTCCGGAACCTACACGTAATACCTTTGTTCTCTGTTCTTCAGTTTTCTAAGAATGTACAATGTCTATTTTCACCTCGGAAGTAGTAAATACATTTGCAACTCAACATGTCTACATTCTCGTTTCTGAGTTGGCTTGCAAAAAAATTTGACCCAATTACTCATAGAGAGTCCAATCATATTTCATTAATAAACAAACAGTTTTTTTCTTTCTTTTTCAGGATTTTTTTTTTTTTTTAAACACAGCAAAACAAATTTCAATAGAGCAATCCTTTCAGATCATATTTTGCTATAAATCCACCAACTATATTATTACTTTTCACATTATCATAACACACTAGTAGTTTTGCTCTCTTTCTGTCATAAATCTCTCAGTTTCACCAGTTTACGACCTTTCTGCATGCTTTTACGATGCAGTTTTAAAAACTCTCAGTATTTCAATGAGACACGTTAGTCATGTTTTTCTTTTAAGTATGTTTAGTAATTCACACACAATGAGCAGGATTTGACCAAGCAAAATCATTCTTAAATAATCATGCTCCATCAAGCGCCCTCTCTGAGGTCAGTGACAGGTGTGGCTGCAACGGTGGCACCACCCTAAAACTGCTGCTAAACAAATGATGGACAGAAACAATCATCCTGGTACCGGTTTCAGGGTATCATCCCACCTCAGCCAGGCTAGCTTGAATCCAGTGGCACAGCGAGCAAGGGACCCACGTTTGGGCATACCCATCCCACTTAGGGCGAAAAATGCAGTGGCAATAAATGATGGGCTGAATGCTGAATAAATCAAATATTCACCCCCAGTCAAGAGATCTGAGATATATCCATTGTTCTTTTGCTCACAACACCACCCCAGTTTGGACCCAGCCATATGTAAATCATTCTTGGCCCTGCTCCTCATGGGAACAGTCCAGCCCGAACTGCCAAGCCGGGTCCTCCCTGAACTTGACTGGGGGAAAATGTTTGACTTATTCAGTATTCCGTCCAATAAAGTATCTTCGTAGCAAAGAGCACAAGAGGCAGTGCAGAGTGCTTATCACATTGTATCAACACTGCTAATACTGTGTGTTTCAGCCAGAACTACATAGCTACAAAATCTCTTCGTAGCATTGTTAACAATGTGATGAGAACTCCGCACCGCCCTGTGGCACACTTTGCTACATAGAGACTTTATTTCTATGTAATTCTGGTTCAAACACACTGTAACAGCAAAGGTGATATTTTATGATCACTCTTTACCTCCGTGCTTGGGATGCATTTTCAGTACTTTGAAGTCTTCAAATTCAGTTTTTTTCATTCACTAATAATTAATGAAGATCAGAATACTCGATGGTAAAGATTGTGGAATTCCATCTACCCACAGAACCATAAAAGGGAGTTGGAACGATGTAATACCAAGCAAAATATCAAGATTGCTTATTGCATTCCATCAACAAGTGAATTGAAGCTTCTTCCATACTCAGTTTTGAATGTCCGACCTTCCTCAATTTTTTCAAGCAAATGAGTGATTCCCATTCTTCAATTTATTTCATTTAGTTGCAAAGAAAACGAGAAAGAGGAATATAAGAGCAGGATGAAATCAAGCAAATAAAACTCATATAAGTTAGCTGAAGAACAGTGTTCCTACTAGATTATTTTAGCCCACATAAGAATACCCACTAATTGTCTTTTTCACAGTTTTTCAACAATTGGAGTGTCCTGAAGTTCTGGGTCCTAAGGAGAACCCCTAATGGATGTCTGGTTTGAAAGTCATCAGTGGCATAATTGCATCAGGGAGTGTGCCAATTAAAAAGGAAGCAAAGGCATGCATGGATTCTTTGAGTTTAAATAATCTAGTGGTCAGATCCCTCCCTCAGGCCTGTAATTGAAGTAAAGTATCTACTTGCACTCCTAGGTTTTAAGCCAAAGATTTTGGGGCTTTTATTGGCTTCTTATTGATTTCCCTTTTGGCTAGTTTGAATTTCAGAACTAGGACTTCGATTTCTACATGTTTTGTATTTTGTTGTATCTATAATTTCATTTTTGTGTTATTGTAATAGTGTTCTTTTTTGATGTGGGACATGAATGTTACCTTGTCCATTTTATGATAATGTATGTTGTTCCTCTGTTATTGACATTTCTAGGCAAAAAGAAAAGGTTTTCAAAGCTTTGCACAAATAATGATGAAAATAAATGGTGTTCACAGTAATTAAGTTTGGTAACCAGAAATAGAAGTTATTGTGTTTGTTAAGTAGAGTCAGTATTGACACTTGTTTGTCTTATACTTTTAGAAAGTGGGCATTTTCTTGCTTTGCCATTCTGTGCCTCTGCCTGCCTGTGGACTCAATGTCTGGGCGGGGGGGGTGAGGAGGTAACAGTTGGGCTGTTTATGCATTCACTCTAGAGAGTCACACAAAGGGGGCTGCGGTGTGCCCTGCATATCCTGATGCCCCACCACCCGGCTGATGTGCCTTGCTGAGCTAGAGTGGTGGGAGGAGTTGTCACTGACACATGAATAAGGCTGCACCTGTCCTCATGTAAAGCTGTCTCCACCACCCTGTTTTGTGTCTGGAGCACGGTCAGAGAAAGGAAGGTCTTGTGCACTATAAAAACTTTTCTTTTCAGTTTTCCTATTTTAAAGCAGAAACTGGTATACGTACTGGAGCTGTGAACACATCTAGACTATGAGAATATTCTTCCAGGAAGAAAAGCTGGATGCTGCAGTAGGGACTAACACTCTGCTTGTTTCTTTGTTGATCTGGCCCGCTGCTTGCTGCTTCTGTGGAGTGAAAGGACTGGACTTTGCTTTCTACATCCTGCTTTCCAAGGTTCTCCAAGGGCTTGAGTATGCTTGCCTCCTGTTAAGAAGCCTCAGGGCCATCAAAGACTTCACCTATCAGTGACTGGGCTCTTTGACTGAGAGCCCTGACTGGGCCAAGTGGTGGAAAGGAAGGAGTCAGTGTCCGATGTGGACACCAACAGCGTCGACCGGTATAATGAAGTGTAATGCTGGAACATCTCAGCATGAATTTCCCGTTGTGTGTAAACTAGGGTTACTCCAGCTGATCTCAATACAACTATTGGATGTACTGGCTCCTCCTGCTGGATCAGGCATGCAAGAAGAGGGCCAGGTGGGTCAGCAGCGAAGTAGACCCTGGCCGAGTGGGCCATATAATTCAGGCATCATAACTGCTCTAGCAGGGCTGCATGGTCATCTGCCATCTTTTCAAGATCAGCTGTATGCAACGGCTCATCTATGGAGTGGGTTTCAAGTGCTAGAAAGTCATGTTCTATCTGAGACAGTTTGCCCTCTATCTGCATCCTCATGCCACATCCTAGGCCCAGGCAGCATCCCTGCAGCGTCCCCTTCAGCACATCCCATTCTAATACATTTGAAGAGGCTGTGCCTACATTCAGATCAAAGTATTTTTTCTATAGCAGTACCTAGGGAGGCTCAAAAGGGAGGGTGTTCTAACATAGCAGTTTGCAGGGTCCAAGAGGGGATTGAGGGAGGCCCGATATCCCACGTGAGGTTTAAATATTGAAGTGTATGATCGGAATGGGTACATCCCAAATAATCTTGTGTGTGATTGAGGGTAATAGATTAAGTGTGCAGAGCAGCCGGTCTGTCCTGACATGTAATTTGTGTGGGTGGGAATAGAAGGAATATACTCTGGTAAAGGGGTTACGTGTCCTCCAGAGATCAGCGTTTTGCCAGTGGCACACTGAGTCCCACAGTGCTGATGCGTTTGTTTGTGGAGGCCAATGTGCGTGACAGGGGAGGGAAGAAGCAGTCCAAGCTAATGTCTAATACGTTATTAAAGTCACCTCCCAGTATCCACAGGAATCCGCACCATCTGGAAAGTGTATGCTAGATCAACCGTAATAAGGAACCCTGATCAATGTTGGGTGCATAGGGTAATAGGAGAAGGTGTTCATGTAGCTTGCCCTTGATGATGATGTAACGACCAATATCATCTATTTCAACCTCCTCCGCCTGAAAAGAAGTTCCAGGACTGACCTAGATTAATACCCCAGGGGCATAGGATGAGAAGTTCATAGCAAAAATCTGCCCCTCCACTGGGCTGCAGTCTAGTTGCTTCAGACAATGTAAAATGTGACTACTGTAGTAGTGCTATATTGGCAGCACGACGTTTGAGGTAAGAGTATACTGCATAGCAGCAAGATGGAGTGTGTAAACCATGCACATTCCACATTATGATAATATATTATGGGTCATGAGGTAAGTGGGTGAGAGTGTAACCGGTGACTGCATCTAGGAGAGTGCAAGATCTCATGTGTAGGAGTAGAGCTGGGATCCACCAGTGGTCAAGTGCAGCACGACCAAGGCAGCAAAGAATGTCTATCATAAACCAACATAACTTTTCTATAATACCAAAGGAGCAGACCCCGGGACGAGGTTGCCCAAACTCAGACATGAACTATGTCAAAGATAATCAACCCAAGGGTATAGGAAGGGAGGCGTGAAGCTTAACAAGCCAAGAAAAAAAGCATCCCCAAACTGTATTGAAGTAATGAAAGCCCCAGGAGGGACCTCCATTTGTTTGCCTCCAATACGTCAGAGGATGTGCATTCACAAAGACAGGAAGCTTACATCAATCAGTGCTGCCAGATCGGACTCTGATAGGTCAAATAGCCGCCTATAATAGATTGTCTCACATAAAATGAAGACTGACTGTAGATTCATAGCAAGAGTAACATCATTGAACAATGTGACACACATTTGCATTATTGAAAGGCATAACTGAGACATAAACGGTGGGCGGGTCATATGATGTCATCTGACATCTGCGAGGTAATAGCAGGTGGAGTCATTGAGTTAGTCTCAGATGGGCACACAGCAGAGGAATCTTCGTCACCTGAGGACCACGCAGAAATCACTTCTTGATCAGGTCCCATTGCAGAATTTCTAATCCGTGCTGAATAGCCTGTGGTCATTCTGAAATAATCTGCTTCAGGTTTGGGACAGCCATGGGGCCGGGAGAGTGGAATATTCTACACCGGTGAAGTGGTCACCCCAAATTCTCATTGGTGTGTCTGATGTGGTGTTAGCTGCCATTGAGAAATTCCACGTATCGCTGGAGTCCAAAATCGACAATGTAGTTGCGGATCTCACGCTGCTACATGCTGATCATCTCAAACTAGTAGACGGCGTTGATGCTATTGAGCGGTCCCTGTCAGAGATCCAAACAACTAATCGTCAAATGGAGCAGCAATTACAGCAATACAGCACTAGGATCCAGACCCTGGAGTCATGGGTAGAAGATGCAGACAGTCACTCTAAGCGAAACAATGTTCGCTTCATCGGTCTTCCTGAAGGAAAGGAGGGGCAAGATGCTGTCTCATTCATCGAGTGGTGACTCGAGGAATTATTGCCGGAATCATCCCTCTCATTCTATTTCATCATTGAGAGAGCACACCGTATCCCAGCTCATAAACCCGCCCCTGGTGCTGGCCCCAGACCATTCATAAGCAAACTGTTACACTACTGCAACAGGGATTTAATATTGTGTGAGACCCGGAAACTGCAGGACATTAGGGTGGAGAACACACAAGTAATGTTCTTCCCAGACTACACTGTAGGAGTGCAGCACCAACAAAAGTCCTTCCTGGCCGTGAAGTGGTACCTCGAGAACAGTGGTTAATTTGTAAAATAAAAACTGCCGGGGCTCTCCTCAGGAGGCAGCGCTAACAGGAGAAATGTGCTGGTGCAAACTGCCTCCTGACTAGAGCCCGGCACTTATTTTTCTGGAGAGGACTTGGCCTAATGGCTAGAGCTGCCGATTTCGGAGCTGGGGAAATGGGGTTCGAGTCACAGCGTGGCTCAACATCCTGTGATTCGGGGGGGGAACCATGTGCCTTCTTAATGAGTGTGTCCTTAACTGGTGCTATGAGTGCCGGTACGGAGGATTAGGTGCCGGTGCTGAGCAACGGAAAGCACTGGCTCAAAGTAAGCACTGCTCAAGAACTGGACGTGAAATACCCCTTACTGTTCCCCGCCAGGCTGGAAAACAGCCCCTTGCTCGCCTACTCAATCCACCCAAATGCTATACAGAGAGAGCTAATGATGAAAGATGGCGAGTGAGAAATCATTAACTGTGTGCTCGATCATAGTGTGGTTAGGTAAGGTTCATTGTCTGGAGGCAGTCAGGGCTTGATGATCAGGGCAAATTTCCTCTTGGAGATCACGGGCAAGGCAACTACTGAGTATCTGCAGTGCGATAGAGAGCTCAAGCCGCCGCCAGGGAAAGTGAAGGAACCTTAGGTGCCATGGGCTGTGTGCCTGAGGCATACAAAGCATACGCTTGACAGAGAGTGCTGCTATCAGAATGTGTCAATCATCGTAGAGGATATGATCTCCACCACAGGACCAGATGGTCAATGAGTGTCCCGGGCACTGGCCAGGGTCCACTGCAGCACCTCGCAGGTCTCCCAGCCTCCTTACAAATGCCCTCATGTACATGCAGGGCAATGCAGCACATGCAGCCCAGAGCGTGGTGGCCCCCAGCGGCGATGCAAGTTTAAGTACCAGGAGCGAGGAAGTTCATAATGATGGGGTGGTATAATGTGCCCCGACTGCACCTCCAGTAGGAAGGATCTGGTCTCCCCACTATTATACGTATCAGTAGACAATTCCTGGGCCATATGGTAGGTACACAAGTGCATCCCTTGCCCTCTGCCGTTGGCTTCTGGGTTTCTACAATGTCCACAGCAGTTGCGGCAGCCCAGTAAGATGCGGACAGCAATGAGAGGTAAGGTTCAGCAGCGTTGCTCCTGCTGGCCTCAGCAGGCTTATCCCGAGTGCCCATGAGGCAGTGGCGCGCATGGGTCAGTTGTGCGGCCCTACCTCTGGGGCCTATGGCTACAGCCCTCACCTCTGCACAAGGAACACCGGTTCACTGTCAATATCACGCTGCTTCCTTCAGATCCAGAGGAAGCTCTTCAGGCTGAAGCTGCCCTCTCCCGGCCTCAGGGCCTGACAAACAACGTCACATCTCCCTGCTAGGCCATGAGTCCGTCACAGCAGTCCGCAGGTTACCCCAGTTTCAGGGCAGCATAACATAAGATGGGCCAGCAGGGTGGCATAACAAGACCCCTCAGAGTCACAGATGCTGCACTTGGGGCCGGATAAGTGCTGGATAAAGAGGATGGGCTGCAGAGCAACATTAGGGTGCGATCGCAATCTTGGCCTCGCAAGCCACGCCCTCGAAAATTAAATAACTGATTTTATGGATAATGTGTTGGAAGGCAAAACTTTAGTTCAGTTTACAATTTTGAATACCACTGTTATAAAACAGAATTATTTTTATAGGGGACGTAGCTACACTGGAGAGTCTCCACCCTCCTTGGACCAAGAGCTTCTCACTTCTTTTGGAACATTCAGGTAAATGTAAAACTTTTTAACAGACACAACTGACAAAAAACAATTCTGTTGTTCTTGACGCCCCCTCTGATTCCTCCACCCAGCTCCGTTTGGAGACACACCTGCACCTCTTCAAAACACCTGATGAATTTGCACATAATATGGCCTAACCAATTGATAGCATAGGAGCACCTAAGGGGGTAGCAGGAAAATTAGCACACATATAGGACAATGGCACAGAAGGGGAAGGAAAAGAGGAGGCTACAGTTATGGATGAAGTTGGACTTCAACATGGGTGATTGATTTCTCTAGGGAAATGAGTAAAGGAGGTGTCATTAGACACGCACCTGGATTCTAGATGATTCCAATGGGGCAGCGACACTAGTTCCCGAATTCTCCTGAGACTTGCCCTCGGATTACATTAGGAGACACTGTTCAGGTGGCAACTTCCAGGAGAAAACGGAGTTGGGCTGGAGAGAGCATGTAGAGTCAAAAATGCTGTGGCTCGCATACTCAACAACAACACTGCAGCAGGCATTCAGACCAGTCTCATGAATGGTACCAGCAGATATGGCACCTATAAATAAACGAATAATAAGGCTTTACTCTAGTATTAACTCAATCTCTTAAGATATCACCTCCCAAAAGCTTTTCAAATCTCAACCAACCTTTAATTTTGTTGTTGTTTTGTTTCCATTTAGATTGTCCAGAGAGGCCCCTTTATCAAAGTTCTCAAAACTGTAGTGAGTATGATTTCAGCATCAAATCCACAAGCAAATTTTATGGGGTTAGTTTCACCTAAGTGCTCTCTGACAGAGACCTGCCAACAATATGTACAAGTTGAACAAAAACACTGGTTACCTTTGTTTGCAGCACAATGTTGCGACTGAGCTCAGCGCAGAGCAAAATCAAGTCTGTTAATGGGTCTCTCCTTTTCTTCTTGTTCTTTTTTCCATCCAGGTGTGAGACTAAGGCAGGATGTTCTTTGCAGTGAGGTTGAAGCAGGAGTATCAAGAGAGCTGGGAATACAGAGTCCTGGAAGCTGGGAAACAGGTAAGTGGCAAGCGAAGAGGCAAACAGAGGGGAGGAGTGAGGACTCTCTTTAATTAAGACTGCTTTAGGACGTTCAGAAAGGTCACATTCTAATTGTTTGTAAAAAAGAACAGGTGCAGATAATTAAGGTGCTGAGGCTGCCTTTTAGAAGGTGCTTTAGAATGTTCACCAACGTCGCGTTCTAATTGCTTATAGCAAGGAACAGGTGCAGGGGATTAATTTGGTGAGGGCTGTCTTCAGACAGTTCACGTTGAGGTCATCTATGCTGGTTGCTTGATGCTTATTCTGGTGGATTTTCTGGATGTTTCCGTGGCCCTTGAAACCTGACCTTGCATATGCATGGTAAAACATTTGTAAAAGCTATTAGGCCTTTTCAAACAAACCAGGGAACACCATCTGCAGCTAGCTAATACCAAAAGTATGTTATATGGTCAAAAGTCAGGGAACAAAACGTTTGTTCATTGATAAGTGTTGGGAGGAATGATAGGAGTCATGCCGGTATATTGTGATAGTCAAGAGAGGTGAGCTGTGGCAGTAATCCTGACAGGAGGAATGAACAAATTTGATTGCTGCTGGAGAAAGCATGGAGACTGAGGAGAAGAGGAAATTCACAAGAGTGGAGTCTATATTCGTACTAAATGACACTTCCAACACAGCTTCCACCTTGATAGGGATTAGCAACCAGTGCCAGAGAACAGGAGGACACATTGTCCACCCTCTAAGTCCGCCCTCACAGAATACAAAGTTGCCATCTTTCTGTGCGCTTAGCTCATTATCTGTTTGGTTCCGTTTCATTCTTTTGACTTCAAGGTGCACTTTGCAGAAGAGTGAGGAATGAGGGCTCAGTGACCAGAACTGTTTATAGTGCTTGTGGCTACCTGAGACAGGGGGAGTTCGGGCGCTAGATTGGGAGCCAATGTAGAAAAACAGATGGATATGCCATCCTTCTACTAGGCCCAGGACCCATCTCTGGTGGCAGCAATTTTATAACTATGGAGAGGGAAGAAGTGTTTGACCCTAAAATCCCCAAAGAGATTGTCCCCAAATATATAGATGGTGATTAGATCACAATATGGTTTACTGCTTTCGAGAGAGCTTGCATCAGTGGAAGGGTAAGTAAGAAACATTGGGGATCTCTCCTTTGGGAACTGTCCTCTGGAAAATGCTGACATTGAACAAGACAGATGCTGAGTCTTATGACCTCATGAAGGGTACCTTGATTGAGGGCTTTGAGCTCACCCCTGAAGAATATAGAATTAAATTCTGGGAGAATCGAAAAACCCAAAGTCAGTCCTCGGTTGATTTTGTAGACTTTTCAGTTAAGACACTAGGTGGTGGGTTGAAAGGTAACAATGTGCATGACTATGATAGGCTTTACAATTTAATTATGAATGAGCATCTGTTGAGTAATTGATATCAAGAAAAATGTAATCAGTTCCTGTTAGACCTAGGCCCACATTCTCCTCAAGAGTTGGGGAAGAAGGCAGACCACTGGGTCAAAACAAGGGTGACCAAAACTCCCACTGGTGGGAGTGACCAAAAGAAAGAGGCCAAAACGACCCCAAAAGGGAAAGATGGTGACCAAAAAGATAAAAACAAAGAGTCTTCTAAAGGCCCCAAAAAACCTATTGAGGAGAGTGGGCTCCTAAACGCTACACATTCTAAGGGTTGGTACAAGGGTAAACACTGGGATCCAAAAAAGGCTTGGTGTCATGACTGTCAGGCTCTTGGATACCGAACTGGAGATCTTAGCTATAAAAACAAAAGAATGCCTCTAGTGCACCTGCAGGAAATGCAATGGTAAGTCTCCAGAGGGGATCACAGGTGAGCCCTGACCATGTCAAGGTGCTCACTGAGGTAACTCTAATCTCAGAAGGTGGGGTGGATGCAGCTACACTGGCTGTCTGGCCCAGTAACCTGGAGAAATAAAGACAACTGCCACATAATAATGGGGTTAGAGTTGAAGCCCTGAGAGACAGTGGTGCCTGTGTCACCATGGTGACTGAGCAACTGATTTCCTCAGACCAGTACTTGACTGGTGTGACCTATACAGTCCTCAATGCTGATAATCAGACCAAGGTGCATCCAATGGCTGTTGGTGTCCTTAGAGTGGGGAGGGGTTACTGGCCATAAAAGGGTGGTGGTGTCTTCCTCAATTCCTGCATAGTGTCTGCTAGGCAATGATCTGGGTTCCTTAGCCTGGGCTGAGGTAGGAAGAAAGACCCATACAGCCATGCTGGGTATACCTGAGTGGGTGTGTGTAAAACCAAGAGCACAGAGTAGAACCACAGATGAAAAAGAAGTATTGGAGCCTGAAACTATGGCCCAACCTTCCAAGAGAAAAGGCAAGCAGACTGGGAAACCAGCTTACCAAGAGACCCCAGACCAGGTCCCATCTCCTCAGGGAGAAGACCTGCCAGCCCCAGAGGGAACTGAGCCCCAGGAGCCTGGGCCTTACATGGCAGAGCTTGTGGGCCTACTGGGACCCTCTAGGGAAGATCTGTGCCAGGGGCAGAGAATCTGTCCCACTCTTGAAGGCCTGGGACAGCAAGCTGCTGATCAGGAAAAAGGAGATGTCAGTAACTCCCACAAGACATATTGGGAGGAGGGACTCCTATACACTGAGGCAAGAGACCCTAAACCTGATGCCATATGTGGTAATGTCACAGCAGGTTAGAGAGTTTCTCTTACAATTGGCCTATGACATCCCCCTAGCTGGGTATCTTGGCCAGACCAAAACGTGGAGTAGTTTGGTGAACCAATTCTTCTGGTCAGGTATGTCACAGAAGGTGAAGGAGGTTTGTAACTCCTGTGCCTCCTGTCAAGTCAGTGGCAAGATAGGTGGAAGGCCCCCTTAATTCCACTTCCTGCGGTTAGGGTTCCCTTTCGAAAGAGTAGGGGTTGACATTGGTTCCCTTGATTGCACACAGCTTCAGGAAACAGATTCAAACTGGTAGTGTGGATCATGCAACCAGGTATCCTGAGGTTATTTCTATAAGGACTACCACTGCCCCTGCAGTGGCTAGGGACCTCCTTAGTATCTTTACCAGGATGGGTTTTCCTAAGGCGGAGGTTTCAGACAGAGGTACAAACCTCACATATGCTTACCTAGAATACACACGTGGGCTGAATGTGAAGTGAATTACAGGTTTACTACCCCATATCATCCACAGACTAATGGGCTTGTTGAAAGGTTCAACAAGACCATGAAATATTTGATTGGTGGACTCTATGAAAAACTCAGTAGGAGATGGGATGTCTTACTGCCATGCCTGCTTTTTGTCTCCAGAGAGGTGCCACAGAAGGGAGTAAGATTTACTCACTTTGAACTTCTGTTTGGTCATCCTTTAAGGGGACTATTGTGTTCTATTGTGTCTTGTGAAGGAAGGATGGGAGAGGCCTTTCAAAGAGCCTAAAGCGATACAAAAGGGGATGATGGACGGAACGTTTGAGCCAATCAAACACTCACCCCCAGTCAACTGATCTGGGTTTAATCCATCATCATTCTTTAGCTCACTCCACCACCCCAGTTCAGACATGGCCATTTGCAAATCAGTCTGACCCTGTGCCTCATGGGAACAGTCCAGCCCGAACTGCCAAGCCATGTCTTCCTGGACCGGAAACAAGCATCCTAGGACCGGTTTCTGGCATTTCAGCCGTCATCAGCCAGGCTTGCTTGAATCCAGTGGCAAAGTGAGCAAGGGACCCACGTCTGGGCATACCCCCCGCATATGGCCATGTCTGAACTGGGGTGGTGGAGTGAGCTAAAGAATGATGATGGATTAAACCCAGATCAGTTGACTGGGGTGAGTGTTTGATTGGCTCAAACGCTCCGTCCATCATCCCCTTTGTATCGCTTTGTTCGCCCTAAGTTGGCGGGGTATGCCCAGACGTGGGTCCCTTGCTCACTTTGCCACTGGATTCAAGCAAGCCTGGCTGATGACGGCTGGAATGCCAGAAACCGGTCCTAGGATGCTTGTTTCCGGTCCAGGGAAGACATGGCTTGGCAGTTCGGGCTGGACTGTTCCCATGAGGCACAGGGTCAGACTGATTTGCATATGGCCATGTCTGAACTGGGGTGGTGGAGTGAGCTAAAGAATGATGATGGATTAAACCCAGATCAGTTGACTGGGGGTGAGTGTTTGATTGGCTCAAACGCTCCGTCCATCATCCCCTTTGTATCGCTTTGTTCGCCTTAAGTTGGCGGGGTATGCCCAGACGTGGGTCCCTTGCTCACTTTGCCACTGGATTCAAGCAAGCCTGGCTGATGACGGCTGGAATGCCAGAAACCGGTCCTAGGATGCTTGTTTCCGGTCCAGGGAAGACATGGCTTGGCAGTTCGGGCTGGACTGTTCCCATGAGGCACAGGGTCAGACTGATTTGCATATGGCCATGTCTGAACTGGGGTGGTGGAGTGAGCTAAAGAATGATGATGGATTAAACCCAGATCAGTTGACTGGGGGTGAGTGTTTGATTGGCTCAAACGTTCCGTCCATCATCCCCCTTTTGTATCGCTTTGTTCGCCCTAAGTTGGCGGGGGTATGCCCAGACGTGGGTCCCTTGCTCACTTTGCCACTGGATTCAAGCAAGCCTGGCTGATGACGGCTGGAATGCCAGAAACCGGTCCTAGGATGCTTGTTTCCGGTCCAGGGAAGACATGGCTTGGCAGTTCGGGCTGGAATGTTCCCATGAGGCACAGGGTCAGACTGATTTGCATATGGCCATGTCTGAACTGGGGTGGTGGAGTGAGCTAAAGAATGATGATGGATTAAACCCAGATCAGTTGACTGGGGGTGAGTGTTTGATTGGCTCAAACGTTCCGTCCATCATCCCCTTTTGTGTCGCTTTGTTCGCCCTAAGTTGGCGGGGTATGCCCAGACGTGGGTCCCTTGCTCACTTTGCCACTGGATTCAAGCAAGCCTGGCTGATGACGGCTGGAATGCCAGAAACCGGTCCTAGGATGCTTGTTTCTGGTCCAGGGAAGACATGGCTTGGCAGTTCGGGCTGGACTGTTCCCATGAGGCACAGGGTCAGACTGATTTGCATATGGCCATGTCTGAACTGGGGTGGTGGAGTGAGCTAAAGAATGATGATGGATTAAACCCAGATCAGTTGACTGGGGGTGAGTGTTTGATTGGCTCAAACGTTCCGTCCATCATCCCCCTTTTGTATCGTTTCAAAGAGCCTAAACAGGACATTGTGGACTGTGTGCTTGGCCTTCATTCCAGAATGGCTGAGTACATGGAAAAAGCAAACAAAAACCTTGAGGCTAGCAAAGAGCACCATATGCTCTGGTATGATCAAAAGGCTGCCATGGTGGAGTTCCAACCAGGGCAGAAGGTGTGGGGTTTGAAGCCTGTGGCTCCTAGGTCCCTCCAGGATAAATGAACTGAGACCTATCCTATCCTTGAGAGAAAGGGGGAGGTCACCTATCTGGTAGACCCAGGCACTTGCAGGAACCTCAAGAGGATCATTCATGTAAACCACCTTAAACTCTATCATGACAGAGCTGAAGTGAACATGCTGATGGTCACAGATGAGGATCAGGAAGTAGAGATTGAACCTCTCCCTCACCTCCTCTCAAACAACACTAAAGATGGGTCAGTTGATTGAGTGGTCTTGTCAGACACCCTCACTGCCCAACAGCAACCTCATTTCAGGAAAGTCCTAAATCAGTTTGCACCAGTCTCCTTGACCCATGGTTAGACTAACTGGTGTACACATGATATGGACACTGGGGACAACCTACCTGTCAAAAACAAAATCTACGCGCAGTCTGATCATGTCAAGTATAGCATCAAAGCTGAAGTAAGCACGAAGTTGAAACTGGGAGTCATTGAACCCTCTTAAAGCCCCTGGGCCAGCCCAGTTGCGTTAGTCCCCAAACCTCACACCCAGGGTGGGAAGAAAGAGATGAGGTTTTGTGTGGTCTATAGGAGCCTCAATGCAGTAACCAAAATGCATGCACACCCAATTCCTAGGGCTGCTGAGCTAATTGACAGGTTAGGGGCAGCCAAATATGTCAGTACTTATGATCTCACATCAGGGTACTGGCAGATAGAGCTGACCCGTGGAGCAACAGTAAAAGCAGCATTCTCAAACCCAGATGGTCATTATCAGTTTACCCTTATGCCCTTTGGATTAAAGAATGCTCCTGCCACCTTCCAAGGGTTTGTGAACACAGCCCTTTCTTGGTTGGAACCTTTAGTGCAGCTTATCTTGATGATATTGCTGTATTTAGCCCCACCTGACATGATCACCTTGTCCACCTTGGCAAGGTCCTTGAGGATCTGAGAAGTGCGGGCCTCACTATCAAGGCAAGCAAGTACTAGATAGGGCAGGGCATGGTTGTGTGCTTGGGCTACCTTTTGCGTGGAGGCCAGGTTCAACCCTTCCAACCCAAGATCGAGACAATTCTGGACTGAGTAGCTCCAACAACCCAGACTCGAGTCAGGGCAGTCCTTGGCTGGACTGGGTACTACAGGAGGTTTGCAAAGGGATATGGGTCCATTGTGGCCCCCCTCACAGAGTTGACATCCAAAAAGGTGCCAAAGAAGGTTAAATGGACAGTGAGATGTCAAAAGACTTTTGACACCCGGAAAGAAGCAATGTGCTCAGCACCCATTCTGAATCCTCCAGATCATACCAAGCAGTTCATAGTGCAGATGCCACTGAACATGGGATAGGAGCGGTCCTATCCCAGACCAATAATGATGGCCATGATCAACCTGTTGCTTTCATTAGAAGGAGGTTACTCCCCAGAGAGCACCATTGGAGTGCCATCGAGAGGAAAGCCTTGCTGTGGTTTAGTCACAGAAGAAGCTGAGACCATACCTGTTTAGCTCTCACTTCATAATTTAAACTGACCACAGGCCTCTCAGATGGCTGATGAAAGGTGAAAACCCCAAACTGTTATGGTGGTTCGTATCTCTGCAGGGAATGAACTTTACAGTGGAAAATAAACCTGGGACTGACCATGCCAATGCAGAAGGCCTTTCTAAGTTCGTCCACTTAGAAGATGAAAACTCTCATGGGGAAGGGTCATGTAGGGAAGTGTTTATTTTTACATGGTTAGCCCCCACTGTGTGCCTGGAACATAATGTGATTTTGACTGTAAGGGCACTGGCTCATAGCTAACCAGATTTCAGTGCCAGAGCACTTTCCCAAAACTGTACCACAATTGGCACAATTTCAGCATACCTGTAAGTCCCTAGTAAGTGGTACTCATGGTACCTAGGGCATGGGGACTGAAGAGGGTCCCCTAGAGCTGCAGCACAAATTGTGCCACCCTAGGGACCCCTCACCAAGACCATACAAACTGTTATTGTAGGCTGGGTGTCTTGGTGCAGACACAAGTGAACGGTCAACATGGCACACCTCCTCCCTTTGTGTCATGCCCACAGAAACTGCATGAGATATAGGTAAGTCACCCCTACTGTAGGCTTTCCAGCCCTAAGGCAGGATGCACTAGATCACTTGTGATCATATCTGCCTGAGCAGATATAACTTTGCGATATCTAAGTCCAATTTTGGATATTGTAAGTGCACAGGGAAGCCATAGAGAGTACATGGGCTGGAACCCATCATTAGGAGCCCGTTTTTGTGTCTGAGAGAGGGGCAGGATTACAAGCCCCGGCACTCTCAGCAGCCGTCGCCACCACCCCTCACCTGCTGCTTGCGCCCGGAGGTGCTTATATTCACCGCTGGGTCCCCGCCGTGTGGGACGTGCGTGGGGCACGCCCAGGCGTGTGCCCGGGCGAAGACCGGGCCAAGAGCGGTCCCGTCTGCGCCCGTCCATGGTCGGACGTGAATGGGCTGGGCCACCCCTCTTGGTTTTGCAAAAAGGAGCGACGGTAAGAAGAGTGAACTCTTTTCTTTTATTTCGAATATATTCATTGTGTTGGAATAGTTTTTGCAGTAATGGGAAAACAAAAGTTAACATTGTCTTCAACTGGCAGAGGAAAGCCTGTAAGTAATAACGCTCCAATAACAAATTACTTGAAAAATGCTATGGGCCTGATTGATAGTGAAATTTTCCATGCGGAGGAGCGTCTTGCCGCAACTAAATCAGCACTAAATGCAGCCCTAAAAGCAACTAGAATTGATATGGTGTCAATAGAGACAGGCCTGAATGGATCAAAGACCGATAAGGCTGATAAGAGTAGAGGGAACAGCCCAGTGAGTCAAGATCTCTGCCACTTGAGATGTCCGTTTTGTCAAATGGTACTGACCTGATATCCCCCCCTGCAAAGAAGAGTAAACAACAGGATATATTAACAGCAATTGCATCTAGTGTACAACCACCAAAAGCAAAACTGAAAAAAACAAAAAAGTTCCATCTGGTACAGGGGAGGCATGAACAACGAACTATGAACAAAGTCTGGAAACTCTTTTTAAAAAATGACATGGGAAAATTAATACCATCGAAAGGAGACTCATGGCTGAAATAAAATCAGTTAAGTGCGATGTCACCCTGCTAGTAAAAATTATTACTGACTTACCACCTGCAGGAAAAAATTCCAGCACAACCCCTAGCAAAGCCCCAGAAAATAAGACTGCTGCAGGGCATTGTTTACATGCAACAACTAATAAAACCCAATTATCGATCTCACTTGAAACGAAAGGGACTTCTACTATGCATCCTCGACCGTCTGATTTTCCCAACACGGACGTAGCTGGAAGGACATTCAATAGTAAGAACCATAGATCTGAATCTGTTATAAACCAAAGGCAAATGAAGACTCATAAGGACACACTACATATTACCCCCACAGGCTACTCTCTACGTAATTGTTTTAAAAAATGTTCTGAAGTTGGCTGATAAGGCTATAGAGTCCCGGGGGATTTGAAGAACAAGGATATGCACTGGTTCACTAAGAACATAAAATGTAGTACTCATTTTCTCTCACAAAATATCATCATGATGAGACGGGTTAATTGGGTTGGTAATATGATAAAGTGTTGTCAAGGGGATTGTATTGTTGTAACTTTCCTTTGCCCCGCGACGGCAAGAGCACTACTTGAGGAACTCTCCTATAGGTATGCAAGTTCACAGAACCATCAGAACGCTACTATTACTGCAGTTCCATTAGTACATTTCTATATTCCTATTATTGAACGCCACCGTGCGCTAAGAATAGAACTGCTCCCATAGGCCAGCATATTCCACTATCTTTGACTAATTGATTTCTGCCCCTCAGAGGCTGTAGCAATCTTGATTGACTATCGGAAGAGGTAAAATAATTGCCCAGTACTAATCAAGATACCCTGTATACCAGTGAACCTACTATTTCCAGATACAAACCAAGTCGATATCCGTCATATGAAAATTTGACTATTATCTCGTGGAATGTGGCGGGGGTAAGAAGTAAACTCAAAGACAAAGAATGGTCTAACTTGTTTAAAAATTGCTCAATAATACTCTTACAAGAGACCATACATACTGAGCCATTCTATATTGACGGTTTTAAAATGATTTCTACCCAAGCTGTTCCTTCCCAGATTGGAAGAGCCAAAGGAGGCCTGACTGCATTGGTTTCAGTTACATCGCCTCTGATCTTAAAGAAAGCTTATACTAATTCCCAGTTTATCCAGTTCCTGTTTTTTTGTACTTTAGGAAAACAGTGCATACTATTGATTAATTTTTATAATAATATATTTGATAATCCTAGATAAAAGGTAGTCATGTCCTTAGAAGAGGAACTAGATAAATTCCTAAAGGATATTAGGGGAGACTATTTAACTAACTGGGCAGGTGATTTTAATAGTGAGAAATGTAAAATTGTTGATGGGGAACATTGTGGTTATAGGGATGATTTTGGTGATGCTTATTCCCATTTTCCCCACAACTTATAGGGTAACACAATAAATGGCATAATGCACAAATATAACCTCGAACTTACAGAGCAGATAGAAAAGGAAGGCCATGCGACTATACATACATACGAAGGAGCTAGAAATTCCTCGACATTCAGGAAATGGCCGAGGCATGGTTGAAAAATTTGAAGTGAAAGCAAGCCAGTATAGTGACCATCAGCCTCTATTTCTAACGCTTCGATTAAGTACGATTCATCGGAAGGAGGCGTGCCTAGATGCTGATATAACAACACAGGGAGAAAATGGAATCTCCATAAAATGGTCAGGCGTTAATCCCTCTTTATTTATGGAGAAAATAGTACAAGATAGGCAAGAAGATATTAATATCTGTATGGAGGGATCTTTAACAAATGTACATATCATCACGGCATTCTGTAAGATTGCGTCTGCAATATCAGGAGACTTAAAAATAAAAAATAAGAAGCATGCTCACCAAAAACCCAGATGGTGTGACCAACAATGCTCTAAATTCAATCAGGCCCTAAAGAAAGCATTAAAAGCCAAGCCTAGAGATAAGGAAAGGGTGGGAATCCTAAGGAAATCATATAAACAGAATTTAAATAAAAGGAAAGTTCAAATACGGGAACTTGCATGGATAAAACTCGTCCAAGCGGCAGACACACTGGATAAAACCCTATTTTGGAAGACACTCAACCAGCCCTTTTTTAAAGAACACACTGCTGCTAAGAACGAGACCCTAGTACAGCCGACAGATTGGCTAACACACTTTGAACACATTTTTAATCCTAACAATGAGAAACTTTCTCCTTCTGTTAACAGACATTTTATAGTAATTGACACACCCAATCTGGCCCCCATTACTCTAGATGAAATTAAACCCACTCTAGATAGAAGTGAGAATGGGAAGGCACCAGGCCCCAATGGGGTACCTATTGATATTTTTAAGGCTGATATGGATTTCTGGCCCCCAATTTTATCAAGAGTCTGCAATGCAATGGCGGGAGGTGTATTGCCTGCATCTTGGGTAGAGAGTGTCATTGTATGAATCTTCAAGAAAGGCAATAGAGGTGACGCAAAATGCTATCGACCTATATCCCTACTTGATTCAACATGGAAATTGATGGGAAGAATACTCCTAGAGAGATTAGAAACTTGGGTAGGCAACAATAAAGTTCTTACCAAAACCCAATACGGATTCAGAAATTGGGTTTGGGAAGTATACACTCTCTAAAAAGGGTCATCTGCATTTATGCTCTGTAGACCTAACTAGTGCATTTGACTTAGTTAATCATGCAAAATTATGTCAGGCCTTAATGGGGATGGGAGCTCCTCCTGATATCATCACCTACTTATCACAAATATATGACTTGTTAACTTCAAGAGTCTATTATGGTCCCAAAGGTGAATGTACTCCCCGTTTTAGAGTTACTCGTGGCATAAGGCAAGGCTGCGTCCTTGCTCCACTTTTATTCTCGCTCTACATTAATGACATTGACAAACGGCTTCAAAAGCTGAATGCTATTGCCCCTAGAGTCGGAAATCGTCCTACCCCGGTCCTATTGTATGCAGACAACACAGTTTTGCCATCTAGAACAGCAAATGGGCTTCAAATCTTAATAGAAATTTTTGGCTAACTTCATTAATGAAAATGACCTAAACTTAATCTTAAAAAAACCTTTAGGATGACATGCGGAAAAGGGAAAATAAAAAGTAGAATCCATCATGTTGATGGTACGCCAATTGCAAAGACTCGTTCTTTCTCGCACCTGGGTCTACTTTTTACATCAGAAGGGCACTGGAGAGCACATATTGACCTTTGTAAATTAAAACTTTTACGGTCATTTGAAGCCAGCTTTAGATTTTCCAAAAAATGGGGAATAATCTAATTAGGGAAATACTGACTCTGTATAACAGTAAATTCCTTACAGGCACTTGCTACGGTGAAGCATCATGGGGATGGCTAACCATTCTGTATTACAGACTCAGGAAAATATAATTTTTAAGGAGGTTATTAGCAGTCCCTAATTCAACCTCTTCATATGTTGCCCATAAGGAATTGTCAGTCTCTTACATTACTGATTATATTAGTACAGCAGCTCTTACCGTTTAGCATGGGATCTGGAGCAAGGATGGTACTAAATTTACCCAGGAAATTATAATGGATAGCCTTGCCCTTGAACACTGTAAAAAGATCCCTTAGTTGCAGTATATTCACAAACTTTTAAAAGAGTGTGAGGTGAATGTTGATTTTAAAGATCCTATGGACATCCAACACTATAGTAAAAGGGATCTAAATCTCCGGCTCGCAGGAGCAAGAGAAATATTAAGGGACACAGCAGTAAGCTCAAAGCTGACGATTAAGTCTTACTTTGTAGGACCTCTTGTGTTGGGCACGCAACAATATTTACTGCGGGTAACAAATGTACAACATAGGTACGTGAAGACTAAGAATAGTGCCTAGTGCCAGTTGGCACAGTGTATATTGTGTGATTACTATTCTAATGTGTTTATGATAATACAAAGGCTATTTTTGATATAACCTTGTGTGGAGTTCCTTTTGTGGTGTGCCTAGTGTGTTGCTGCTGTGTGTGTTGCGTAAACGCTTTACACATTGCCTCCGGGATAGGCCTGACTGCTCGTGCCAAGCTACCAAGGGGTGAGCAGGGTTATCTTCGGCGTGTAACTCCCTTGCCCTGACTAGAGTGGTGGTTTCTGCCTGGCTTAGGCGCAAGCCCTAGCCAACCAGAAATCCCATTTCTAACACCTCCATTTTGGGTTAGAGAGAAGTAGCCAACCTGCGTCAGGGTTATGCCCACTTTCCAACAGAAGTGGTCATAGGAGGGAGTAGTTGCACTAAAGTTAGGTAGCCCATTGGCTACTACCTGTCACTCCCTTTAAAGCCCCTAAATGTAGTATTTAGGTGGCACCCCTTGGCCATGAACTTCAGATCCTGCTGACCTAAGAAGAAGGACACAGAAGAGCCTCAAAGAGCAAGGAGAAGAGGATGTATGACTGAACTGGCGCTAACCCTGCCGGCCAGCCTGTTGTCTCTGACTCCTGCACCACAGCCAACTCGTCCTGCAGCTATACTCCAGAAACCCGGGAGGCCTGCCTGCCTTTGACAAAGAACGAAAACCTCCCTTGGATTGGTGGAACCAGTCCTCTGCACGTCACAGGCCAAGTCAAAAGCAGCAACAAAGTGCTCACCACTGGGTCTGTCGAGGTGTTAAACAACCGTTACCGAAGTGGCAAGAGCACTCCAAGAATGATAGCTGGCACTTGCTGATGTTCTGAGCCCCTACCTCACTCCCAACATCCTCTAGCCTGTGAGGTCCCTTTCAACTTCATTTGCCACAGCCAAGGTTTGCTTTATAACCAGTCCCACCACTGACCCCTTTAGTCTTCATACCAATCTAGAGGGCACACTCCACAACACCTGTGACTGACATCAGAAACAACCCCACTACTGTGAATTTGCATCTCCTGTTTGGTGGCGTCAACTGTGTGGCAGAAACCGTCTTGGCACTACTGCGGTTTGTTGATTGACTGACTGAGGTGCATCTTTGGTGCACCCGCCCCCGGTGTCGGACATTTCCATGTGTCCCCGCATTCAGAGTCCCTAGGCAAGGTAATTGAGAACTGCTTGTTCCACTTGGATCCTAGGATCCCAAAGACTTCTGCTCTAAAAGAACAGAAACCAAATCCGACCCCAATTGCCCATTGGCACAATTCTTGCAAAAGCCTGTGTGCTTTTACCCCCGACCGAGATGGTCTTTGATTGACGGTCCTGCCCGTCACCTAATTTCCCCCATTTCCTACAATATTAAATTGTTTGATGGTGATGGAGGTTACCGCTGTGTATTCTACATTGACCATCACGTATATACTTGAGGATGTTTAAGCCTTTTCTTCTGCAACTGTTTTCTACCGCATTTTTTAAACGTACTTGCTTAATCATACTGGTTTTGGTGCCTAATACATATATAAAGAAACTTGTGAGTTTTGCAAATTGGTCCTGGATTTATTCTTGATTGTGTGTCTCATTTATTGTCTCTATGAGTGCAATAAATGCTTAACTCTACCCTCTGATAAGCCTAACTGCGCAACCACACTAACACAAATAGAGTGTTAGCAGTATCTACTTTTGCCTCTGTATAACAGTCTGGGACTCACTGGACTCTCTGCACATTGTACTTTGTTTCAGTACACTATATAAAGAGCCAGCGTCCAAGAATGATTCTTTTTCTACTCATCCTGGTTCTCCTTGTCCTGGTATGCCTTAGTCGTTGTCTCTCTGGTCCTCCTTGCTCTGGTTCTTTTTTGTTTAGAAAAGCACAATTGATATTTCACTTTTTTGCTAACTTATATTTTGATTAAGATGCTAAGAAGTTTACCATCCCCAATAAACTTTATTTAAATTGATTTGCAAGTATCAATTGTAGGCAAATGTATAATTTTATTAGAATACGAGGATCATCTCTCATAGATCCTGATTGCTGGCTACACCCAGTTCAATTAATTTTGTCAAATTCTCAAGCTTACATGTATCATTTACTTTTTATGGTGAGGGCAGTCAGGCGGGTAAGGTACTTGAGTTAATTTAATCTTGCAACCAGATGATGAAAATGGGCATTTCATGGTGAAAAGAATCCCACAAGTCCAGATTTTCACAAAGATGCCTCTCAATGAGGCACATTTAAAACACATAGTTATTTCAAGAACTGCACATGCTACTTTTCTAAGTTTCACCTCATGCCCATGTCCAATCTTTTTAATGTTACAGCAAAAATGATGGATGGAATGCTGAATGATCAAACATTTACCCCCAGTCAAAAGATATGGGTTAAATCCATTGTTCTTTTGGTCACTACGCACCCTGGACCAGAAACAAGCATCCTGGTACTGGTTTCAGGGTATCTCCCCTCATCAGCCAGGCTAGCCTGAACCCAGTGCCACAGCGAGCAAGGGACCCACGTCTGGGCATACCCATCCCCTTTAGGGCAAAAAATGCTATGGCAACAAATGATGGACAGAATGCTGAATTAATCACATATTCACCCCCAGTCAATAGATCTGGGTTAAATCCATTGTTCTTTTGCTCACTAAGCCACCCCAGTTCAGACCCAGCCAAATGCAAATCAGCCTTGATCCTGCTCCTCTTGGGAACAGTCCAGCCCGAACTGCCAAGACAGGTCCTCCATGGACCGGAAACAAGCATCCCTCATCAGCCAGTCTAGCTTGAATCCAGTGGCACAGCTAGTAAGGGACCCACGTCTGGGCATACCCATACCACTTAGGGCTAAAAATGCTTTTTTTTAAAGCATACCTTTTTTTAATGTTATGAGAAATGGGATTGTTGTTGAGTGGGGTAGAAACCTGCTCAAGCAAAAGCCACAATCCATGTCAGGGTGAACGACTAAAGTCACTAAATTAGCCATCTGGTAGCTTGGCACAAAAACAGTTAGTCTCACAGTTAATGTGTAAAGTATTTATGCAGGACACAAACAGTGATAAAGTGCAAATACAACACAAGAAAAATCACATACCAATTTAGAAAAATAAGAGTACATTTTAATAAATTATTTGGGAGCAAAATGACAAAACGCCAATTAGAAGTTTATGGTAAAAACTAGAGCCAACAGCTGACGTCTACTCATGCCAGACCAGGTCAAAGTAAAAAAATTTGGCTCACCACGATGGAGAGT
The DNA here is from genome assembly GCA_963921515.1 of Calotriton arnoldi. Taxonomy (NCBI): domain Eukaryota; kingdom Metazoa; phylum Chordata; class Amphibia; order Caudata; family Salamandridae; genus Calotriton; species Calotriton arnoldi. The sequence continues at coordinate 838,197 of CAWUFW010008437.1, read as the reverse complement.
GGGTTGGATACATGAAGTGGATTGGACCGGGTTGACGCTTACCTTTAGACAAAGAAGAAAGGCTGCCTGCTGTAAGCCCTTTGCTTATCTCTGTACAGGACAAGCTAGGTGCAAGAAATTAGATTATTAATTGGGGTGGGTGACAACCCACTTCAAAGAATAATCACAACCCTTACCAAGGGAAACCCCCAAAATCACTAAATTAACTTGAGCTCAATGTGTAAAGTAATTATGCAATATCAAAACAGTAATAAAGTCAAAACAACAAGTAATAAAAATCGTTAGCCAATTTAGAAAAATAGAGTACCATTTGTTAATTAAAATGACACCAAAACAAGAAAAACCCAAAAGGGGAAACTGGAAATATGAATTTTTAAAGATTATGGGGAAAATGGAGCTAAAAACCGCAAATGGCCAATCTTTGTCAATGTGGGGCAAAGTGGCAGGCTATATCCAACTGTAAGTTTCACGAGGCAGGATAACTTCTTACCAAGGGTCCGATGAATCAGATTTACAGCTGCTGAGAAGCTCTGAGTGGGAGAAACCTTAGCCCAGCACGTTTGCATCTTAGGTGAATAGACTGTGGTGGTTCATCTGTGTCCTCCAGAGGTCTGGAAGTCCAAGCGTTTGTTTAAGTCCAGTTAGTACTAATCAGTTGACCACCTCAGGGGAAAGGCCACTTGTGGCTTGTTGTGGCCCAGCAGGTACACTGGAGGTAGGCCAACTGACTCTTAGAGCCCACTTCCTTGTTCTGGGTGCCAAGGAGGGCAGGTCCAGTCTTTCAGGTCTCCTCACAGGTCAGAGACAGACTTCTGTTCTTTCATCATGTCTAGAACGTGTTCCGAAGTGAGTGCCTGGAGGTGCCATATTTATGCTTGGCACTACCTAGTGTGTGGAGGTGAGTCCTGACTCCTCCCAACCAGTGGGGTAAAACTTCCTAGAGTTTCAGCTACCCGCTTTTGCAGCGGTTTTTGTTTTTCCTACTGCACTTAATTCCACATTGCCTCTCACTCTCAAAATCAAGGATGTGAAACCATTCCCCTCATGTGAAGAGTCTGTGTGTCCATCCACAGGGTACTGAGCAGTCTTTTCTTCTGTGGTCACTCCAGGCCTGTTTTAGGGGCAGCGTGACTGGAAGGCTTTGATGCCAGTCTGACTGGAAGGATAAAACCTGGGGACTCGCCTTTGAAATAAATTAAGTTCCTGGGCCCACTCCACTGATCTTTCCGCCAGGGAAAGAGCAAAACATCTTCCCAGATCAAAGCCATTTTATCTGCAGTGGGAGCAGTTTTCACTCCCCATCATGGCTAATCCATGGCTGCACTACTGCTGGAGGGCTAATGCCTCCTGGAGCTTTAGCCAGGGAAGATGTAAAATGTACTTTTCACTAAATATTGAAAATCCAACTTCACCATTCAGTTGGGCTTTTAATAAATATTAGAAATAGCTGTCAAATTGCTAATATGTAGTACATCTTCCCCAGTGTTACTCTGTGGGTAACTAAAGCCTTATTACTGTGAAAATAGCTTTTGAGCGCTAGTAACTCTAATGACATGTTAATCTTAAATTTGTAAATGTACTACTTTGAATTACCATGTACCCTGTTTTGTGGGTACATAGCGGTGACATATTTATATTTAAAAGGAAGAGTCTCTTCTGTCAAACCTGTCAAAAAGTGTTATTTTGGCAGGTAGCACTGCACGTTTCGCACAGCAACAGTTAGGCTACACAGAGTAGGCCTGAAGTCATGTTTTCACTGCCAGTACAGATGATGCACAATATGTGCGGCAGTCTACAAGCGACAAGGCACATTTTACACCATGTACTAGGGAATTATTTTTAAGTTACATGTGCCAATCAGGAATAAGTCAATTTAACCATGTTTGAAGAGGAAATACAGACACTTTACTACTGGTTATAAGGGGTAAACTGTACAGAGTTCTAAAGCTAGCAAAGCAAGCTAGCCTGGCTGAAGAAGGGTGACATACCCTGAAACCGGTCCCAGGATGCTTGTTTCCGGTCCAGGGAGGACCTGGCCTGGCAGTTCGGTCTGGACTGTTCCCATGGGGCACAGAGTCAAGACTGATTTGCATATGGCTGGGTCCAAACTGGGGTGGCGTAGTGGGCAAAATAACGATGGATTTAACCCAGATCTTTTGACTGGGGGAGAATGTTTGCATTGTCAGCATTCCGTCCATCATTTGTTTGCTGTAACACTTTTTGCCCTAAGTGGGATGGGTATGCCCAGACGTGGGTCCCTTGCTCACTGTGCCACTGGATTGAAGCTAGCCTGGCTGAAGAAGGGTGACATACCCTGAAACCGGTCCCAGGATGCTTGTTTCCGGTCCAGGGAGGACCTTGCCTGGCAGTTCGGTCTGGACTGTTCCCATGGGGCACAGGGTCAAGACTGATTTGCATATGGCTGGGTCCAAACTGGGGTGGCGTAGTGGGCAAAAGAACGATGGATTTAACCCAGATCTTTTGACTGGGGGAGAATGTTTGCATTGTCAGCATTCCGTCCATCATTTGTTTGCTGTAACACTTTTCGCCCTAAGTGGGATGGGTATGCCCAGACGTGGGTCCCTTGCTCACTGTGCCACTGGATTCAAGCTAGCCTGGCTGAAGAAGGGTGACATACCCTGAAACTGGTCCCAGGATGCTTGTTTCCGGTCCAGGGAGGACCTGGCCTGGCAGTTCAGTCTGGACTGTTCCCATGGGGCACAGGGTCAAGACTGATTTGCATATGGCTGGGTCCAAACTGGGGTGGCGTAGTGGGCAAAAGAACGATGGATTTAACCCAGAACTTTTGACTGGGGGAGAATGTTTGCATTGTCAGCATTCCGTCCATCATTTGTTTGCTGTAACACTTTTCGCCCTAAGTGGGATGGGTATGCCCAGACGTGGGTCCCTTGCTCACTGTGCCACTGGATTCAAGCTAGCCTGGCTGAAGAAGGGTGACATACCCTGAAATCGGTCCCAGGATGCTTGTTTCGGTCCAGGGAGGACCTGGCCTGGCAGTTCGGTCTGGACTGTTTCCATGGGGCACAGGGTCAAGACTGATTTGCATATGGCTGGGTCCAAACTGGAGGTCGCATAGTGGGCAAAAGAACGATGGATTTAACCCAGATCTTTTGACTGGGGGAGAATGTTTGCATTGTCAGCATTCCGTCCATCATTTGTTTGTTGTAAAACAGCAAAGCAGATAGGGCAAAAATCTGGTGGGACATCACGCACACATTTTCTACAAAAGGAAACATTCAGTTATATAAATCTTCAACTGCTGATTTACAAGCATTAAAAAATCATGACACGAAGACTTCATTATGCTTCTGACTCACAGTTTAGCGTGAATCGTCTACAACGGTTGGGGAAATGCCCATGTTCTCCATTTTTCTTTACTTCTACCTAAGGATCATAGACTTTTTCCATCTCATCACCACCTTCTTGATCTTGAAACACGTTCTTGAGGAACTGCTCAGCAGAGGCTTCTAGTCCATGCCACTCATGTGAGAAAAATTAGACTCTCAATAAAGATAATAATTAAATGAGAGAATCTACCATACCATCTAATGAGAGAAGATGTCCTGTGTGGGTCACAATTTGTATCCAACATCACCTGTCACCTACACCTGTCTGAAATGGTTTGCTATTCAACCTCTTCCAACATGATAACCCATGTTGATGATGTCCTACCTCATGAAGCCCTGATATAATAGCCCTGATTGGATGAAGACTTCATGCCAACAGTTTTGATGAAGTTTGACTAATATATACAATAACTTAGCCCTAAGGAATTAAACTTCTCAACGGGTATCCAATAAATAACACCGATTTAAATTGCACCGGAGAAGAAAAGATGGCTGAATAGAGGCAATGTTAGAGGAAGAAGACCTCTGCAGGGAAACAAGATCCGCAGTAGGCAAACCATTGCAGAGAAGCAACAGGTTTTTATACAATGAATGGAAAACTTTGTTGAGACAGGTTGCAAACAATTATGACACACGTTGTGGAAAGGTTTGATAGGCCTTCATTACAAGTCAAGTGGAAGGGTGTCCCTGGGTGAGATTCTGCTTCACCTCATCAGGACTGGCCTGGTGTTTCTGCATCCAGTTTTCTGCGGTGCCGAAACACTGAACCTGATTTTACCCCATGGCAATTCCAACCAATAGATGCTTTAAGATGTTGTGACGCTTTAAGCTTCTGTCCCCAGCCCTGCCCGAGCTTTTGTTTTTGAAAAGGGTAAGCATGTAATGCTCTTCCCTACAGGACACCTTTTTAATCACTCCTTTCCTACCATCTCAACCTCCTTTCCCAGAACAGGAAAAACCATGCAGAATCCTGCCTGGTAAAACTAGATCCGAACAGGCATTTCCAGTTCCAGGTTGATTAACGTATAATTGCATTGTACTGGTGAGACGTTACTGCATGGTAACGCTAATTTTATGTGAGGAGTTTGCACCATGACAGTACACTGCATTTGTAATGGACGCCAAAATGTTTTACATATTCTTTTGGAGGTTGTTTATTAATGCACTCTGCTGGAGGGAGTTTACACATATATACAACTTTGTACATTTGAACATCACTAATTGTTCCCTTTTGCCAAAGACTTCGCTGGCCTAAAATACAGATACAACAGGTTTAGCTCACCATTCTCAGGTTCAGCATGTGAGTATTTGATGCACAGTAAACAAAACATAAACAGCGGTAAGGGATGCAAAGCTCTATTTGCATAATAAAATTCTGTGTATCCAGACATTGCATGCTCTGAATGACATAAGAAAACAGGAAGACTTGCTTCTAGTAGTTGAGGCTCGAAAGGAACTGACAGACCTGCATATCTGACTCCCTTAATGTGGTTAAGCAGCAGGGTGGGTGAATTGCAAACGTTGCCCCACAGTTGGAAGAAATCGGAAAAGGTCACCCTTCATGAGGGGAGGTGGTTTCCTGACCTTGCCTGACTGCACCCACGTCAATTTTTAGGGCATTTGGCCCCAATTTCATGCAGCGGATGTCCTGATCAAGATGGGCAAGACTTTGTGCGGCTGCAGGGAATTGGCTGCCTAGGGGTAGGAGTTTCCCTGCCTCACTCATGGTTGCCCTTAGTTCCAAGGCGCAGTAACTGCTTGGCAGCTGTGCACCACCCGCCCCTAGGTCTGGAAGTCAGTGACCCGTGGAAGGAGAAGAATGAACAATGAGCGTCGCCCCTATGCAGCAGCAATAATGATGTCCCTCAATTTGCAAAACTGGGTAAGCTCGAAGCCAAACTGTGTGAAGCTGCAAAGAGCTCAATTCACACCTTCAAACCCGCCTATTGATCCCACTGTGTTCACTTGCCAGATCCGGGAGAAGGCAGCCACGTCATGTTGCACTGTAATTATTTGGGAGAGGCCTGTAGATCATACTGAGTCTTGGACGACGGAACATTGTATGAAAGCTCACTGGATATTCTCAGGCAGCTTGTTTTCTGGCATGAACTCGCTGCCTCCATGTGCATAGATTGTTTTCTGGCATGAACTCGCTGCCTCCATGTGCATAGATTGTTTTCTGGCATGAACTAGCTACCTCCATGTGCATAGACTGTTTTCTGACAGGAACTCGCTACCTCCATGTGCATAGACTGTTTTCTGACAGGAACTCGCTACCTCCATGTGCATAGACTGTTTTCTGGCATGAACTCGCTACCTCCATGTGCATGGATTGTTTTCTGGCATGAACTCGCTACCTCCATGTGCATGGATTGTTTTCTGGCATGAACTCGCTACCTCCATGTGCATAGGCTGTTTTCTGGCATGAACTCGTTACCTCCATGTGCATAGATTGTTTTCTGGCATGAACTCGCTACCTCCATGTGCATAGACTGTTTTCTGGCATGAACTCGCTACCTTCATGTGCATAGACTGTTTTCTGGCATGAACTCGCTATGAACTTGCTACCTCCATGTGCATGGATTGTTTTCTGGCATGAACTTGCTACCTCCATGTGCATGGATTGCTTTCTGGCATGAACTCGCTACCTCCATGTGAATGGATTGTTTTCTGGCGTGAACTCGCTACCTCCATGTGCATGGATTGTTTTCTGGCGTGAATTCGCTACCTCCATGTGCATGGATTGTTTTCTGGCGTGAATTCGCTACCTCCATGTGCATGGATTGTTTTCTGGCATGAACTCGCCACCTCCATGTGCAAGCTTTAAAACTTGCTGCTTTTTAATGTGAACTCTGTGGCGCTGGAGAGCCTTGGAAGCTAAACTACCAAACGTGCACCACACCCACCTCCCGAAAGCGTCTCTCTTGTGTTCTTATGAATCCTGCAGGATTTAAATGAGAATACTCAGACATCAAACAAAAAATGTTATTGAAAAGCTCTGGGCTGAGGTTTCCATTCATGCTCGGAGTAAGGTTGACCAAAAAGTGTCTTTATGGAATGAAAATGCGCTGAGAATCAATAAATAGTATTGATTAGTTTGATTGCCAAGCCAATCAGACACCAAAGCTGGGCCATTGCCTCTTGAATCAGGCTATCCTTGCGTTTGTCGTGCAAGGATTTAATTACAAATATTGTTAAGATGCATGGATTTGCCAGCTGTCCCTCATCGCAGCTGGTCAACTCTGTGCCCAGGTCTTCCTTGCACTTTCCTATAAATGGGTTTGTGCCCTTTACAAACACAAAGATAAAGTGCATGTACTGAGCACACAAAATCCTGTCACAAGGTTCCTAACATGAACGGGGAAATGAGTGTCTTGTGTAAACATTGTAAAAAGGAATGGAAATATGCCATGACGGATACAAGTATATGAACGAAGGTCATGGCCACCTGATGCCAGCACATCCATCTATCATCTTGGGGTGGGGAGTATGGTGGACAAAGGGCCCAGTGGGAATTTTTTAACACAAAGTTCCTTCATCTTGAATCATAGTAAATCATCATCTATGCAAAAGGTTTCAGAATATTTGCTTTCAGACCATCCTCATGGTTATACTCTTGAAGGTTCGTATGTTTCTTTGAATATCTGTATGGTCTTTATACTACTGTGTTTATTCTGTTTCTGCCTGGGTACGTAGCCTCAGAGTGCAATTAAAAGGCCTTAAGTAGCATTTTACAGCTATATTCAACATTTAAACAACCAAGAAAAACAACACTGCTGTTGTATGTCAAAAGATATGAAAGTCCATGGATACCTCTACAATTATGCTTAGTTCTTTTGTTTGCAAACATTACTGAAGGAACTCTTTGTATTAAATGACCTCCCTTGTTGCACAACAAAATTTGAATCTTTATTGATTTCATTCATGAAATGTACAAATCACTCTGGAAGACTAAAAATTAGCAATATCATGTTAATTTGCTAAGAATGTGCCTCACAGCCTTTGTGAAATCTTTGTTCCTTAAGGTGTATATGAATGGATTTGCCATTGGGGTCACCATCGTGTACATGACAGACACAAATTTGGTTAGGCTGAATGAAAAGCGTGCTGTGGGAATAACATAGCTGAAAATACCAGTGGCATAGAAAATGGAAACCACTATTAAGTGAGACGCACAAGTGGAGAGAGCCCTTTGTTTTCCACTTTTGGAGGGGATTTTAAATATTGCTGATGCAATAAACCCATAAGAGACTACAGTGACTGAACATGTCCCAAGAAGCACAGCGGCAGCGAATGCAGAATTTATTCTTTGGGTGAAGTCTGTATTTGAACACGAGAGTCGTAACACAGGAGAAAGATCACAGAAGAAATGGTCAATGACATTTGGACCGCAAAAAAATGAAAATGATGTCAGCAGAGTGGGTACCACGGGAGTCAGAAACCCTGCTATCCATGACCCTGATGCTAGGAGCCAGCACACACTTCCGGTGATGACCTCAGAGTACCGTAGCGGGTTACAGATTGCGATGTAGCGGTCATATGCCATTGTAGCTAAAAGGAAGTTTTCTACACATGCAATGGAGAGGAACAGATATAACTGTGTCATGCAGCTGCCAAAACAAACCATTCTTCTTCCAGTGGCGATCCTTACCAACAAGGGTGGGGAAATGACTGAGGTGTAAAAGATCTCCATGAAGGAGAAGTGACCAAGGAAGAAGTACATGGGAGTTTGAAGTGGACGGCTGGCCCTGGTGGTCACCACAATGAGAACGTTACTTGAGATGGTGCAAATGTACATAACAAGAAACACAATGAAGAGACAGACTTGAAGTTTCTGATTACCGGTGAATCCCACAATTATGAATTTATCAACATTTGTTTGATTTTTCCTTTCCATGTTTTCAAGTCCATGCCATGTGTAACCGGCCTCATTGGCTGTCGTTCTTGTGGTGTGCTGGCGATGCATCAGCATTAGCTTCTATTTTTGAAGGAAAACAGGCATCAATTATAAAACCGTTTTTTGAATACAAATGCAGTATTGTAATTCGCACCATGAACTATTTAAAAATTCAGTTCGTTTGAATATTTCTAGGTCGCTTCATGTACTATAATATATCAGTTTTCTTTACCCATTTCTGTATTATTATCCGAGGGTGCTCTGGAGCCTTGAATTGATGCAAAAAGTATCCTGAGTACCTGTACCCTTTTTCAGGCCTGCTTATGAGACTATGTACCATTTCAGAAGACTTCTTAAATCAAGCAAAGTCCACTTTAGATAAAATGCAGGTAATTTGATAATAGGAGAACAGGTGCTAATAACTTCCCCCGAGGTTTCCAGTGCATATAATTGAGAAAATCACCAATAAAGACAATACAAATACTGTTTCATCTTTGCCCCTGTTGGTTCAGCAACATGTCTAAACATTTGTTCATAGTGTGTGCTAGCTTCGGTGTTGATCGGGGGGATATTAAAATGCTGGCATCATCATGTCAGTATTGTTGTAGCCAGAAACAACCACTGATAAATAGGTAAAAAATGTGGAAATCATTCGTTGCTCCTCTCATTAATATCCATCCAGCTCCTAAATAACTTCTCTTCTGTATATAAAAAGAAGGGAAATAAATTGATGATATCATTCAAAGTCATAGTAAATTTCATGCTGATTATTACAATTGTAATTATTTTCAGATGTAAAATTTCACAAATCACCTTAATTGAGAGTGCAAATAAATATAAATGAAACAACAGACGGGAAACTAAGATGTCCACTAGGCATTCTAAGTGAACCTCACTATCCATTAACACCACTGTAGGAAACACCGGAGGGGACAGAACAAACATTCCTTTTGATATAATTAGCCATCATAATGAGTATTCATATAAATATACCGAAAGCTATTCATATATAGAGAGAGTATGGTATATCCTAATACCCATGTACTTGTTTATCTTGAGCAAATTGCACTTTACAAGCAAATCATCAGGAGACATAGAAAAATCAAAAGAATCAAAAAGAAACATTTTTCAATTTCACATTGTCACAGTCTTGCATAACCTGTGGATTGCTCAATTATATCTATGCGAGTTTCTTCTCGAGTTCAAAACTCCTCATTACCAGATTTAGCAACGCCACCTTCTAACTTTGAAAATACCGATATGGTTTTGTGTTCAACCATGCTCTGATATTAATTGCCCAAGCGTTGTTCACCCACAAAAAATAACAAGTAGTGGCTTTCAAATTAGTAGATGGGTCAACTTTATATACACACAAAAATAGCTGAGGTATTCGTACAAAATTCAGCTCCCTCAAGGCGATTAGTTACCTGATTTTACCAAATATTTTCTTGACCTGATGGAATGTAACTATAAAAATGGCAACCATTGCACAATTTTGTTCCTTGTATCGTTTAAGGAGGGTGCATAGCCTCAGTTATATTTTATTTTCCTTCGTTATTCTAGTTGTTTTATTTGCCAGTATAGTTCTTTTTGCCACCTTCATTGGTTGGGTTTCCCTGACCATGGACTGAGCCAGGATTCACTACCGGCTCATCCTGAAGTACCCTTCAGGTGCCTTTAAAATGGTGGCTGTAGATTGGACATATAGCATACATGCACAACGGGTGCCAAAGGCAAGCCCTTCTGCACCCAGCCACGTCCGGTCTCGCCCAGCGGGCAGTCACCCTGCCCATTTCAAGCTGGATCCTGCACTCTAGCAACCTCTGGACTCCCTCTATAGGTAAAAATTGCTTGTTTATTCCAGACAAAGACGCCCAAATCCAATGTAGTATTATCTAAAACCAGTAATCCACTGAAGACGGGATTACGCCATGTACTGTCAGCTGTAAAGAATTTCACATTGATTTGTGCCTTGATTACCAATGAGAATCTCGAGCCAATATTTTTACTGAAACTTTGGTTCAGTCCTGATTGTATTCCAGTACTGGAAGAACTGATTCCCCCTAACTATAAAATTCTCAGATGCAACGAGAAGACAGAAGAGGAGGAGGAGTGTGCGTCATTTTTAGAGTCAGCCGTCTTATCTCCCTAATGGTGCACAATTTCCAGAGACCAAAACCCCCTCTTGGGTTTAGATTTGGCCTTGACACCTCTCTAGGCATCATCCTTATCCATCACCCCTAAAATTAACTCAGATCACCAAACTTGGCTAGAGTAATTATTAATCCATGCCCATGCTGTGTACACAGACACGATAGTACTAGTGAAACCTATTATGTGGGCTGAAGACATCGATCTCCTGGTTGGCCCTGATAAGAATACCCTAGAAGTTCTCTCAGCCCTAGATTTTACCAAAGATACTCAAGCGTGCTACTCATAAAGCAGGTCACACACTGTGTTCTTCTTCTCAGTACACAGCAGCTCTCCAATCCTGCCAGGTACTGCCCCGGACAGACCACCATCTAATTACTTTTTAATCAAGGCAAAAAACAGCCCACAAGATAAGCAAACCACCACCATTATTAAATACAATTGGAATGCAACTGGAAGTCCTCCAAGGAGGATCTCAATACTTTGTTCCAGGACAAATTAAACAAATACCATCATAAAAGAACAGATAGTAAGTCTTCTCTGAGCAACTGAACAACATTCTTGCTGAGTCGTTAGTTCAAATTGCACCAATATAAACAGGATTAAACCGAAGAACCTGTGGCTCTCATACGACCTTAAGGGAGAGGCAGAGGGTTTACTGGCTTGGATTAGTTTGAGGTCTTCCATCTGAGGGAAGGGAATGTATACAGTGGGGAATGGACAGCAGTGCCCTCAGTGTGCAAAGGTTAATCAGCATCACTCCACAAAAAATGTGAGTGACCACAATGCCTTTCTCAATTTCCCCTCACAAAATCAGATTTGCCAATGCCTTTGTGCAATCCTGATAGATTATGCCAATTCAGCATATTTAGGCCCACCCAAAAAATATTGGCTATTTACAAAGGTCCATAACACCCTAGTGAGATCCATTTTCTATCTTAAAATATTTGGCTGCCTCATTCCAAATGCATCATGTACACTGCCTTTCTATCTGGAAGCGACTTAAGTTCAAATCATGCTGTATCTTGTACAAAATCTTTCACAGCTGTGCCCTGGAATTTCGAACTGAAAATGTCCAGCGTTCTGTACCTACTAGGATTCACTGACAAAATATCAAAACTCAAAATATTGTGGTAAAAAATATTGTGTCAAAAATTTCGAGCACAAAGATATTGTTTTCCTATACTTATTATGTAAATGACAAAAATATCACTGTACACCATCGAAAAATATATACAAAAATATTGTTTGTTATGTTAAACATAGTAAACATGAAATATATTAACATGTAACAGTAATATAATGTAAATTTGTAGGAGACAAAATCATCATCACACAAGAAAGACACATGCAAAAGAGCAGAAATATCATGGTCATTGATAAAGTTTGAAAAGTTAATATTTGTTGATGTGCTATTGTTCATGTGAGTCATGCCCACTGGGGCAGAAATTAAAAATGTGAAAACAATGTTGTCTAATGAGTAATAACAAGGTTGAACTTATGCGTGATATAATTCGAAACAATTCACTAAATTTAAGACATGAGAAATTAATGCAAGAATTGTATAAGGAGAAATGACCATTCCAAAATGGAAGCCAGTTTGCAGAGTATTGTGATTGACATTGTAGTCCTACCACTATGTTAAAAATTATGTGCACTATATGGTGATGGTAGAAACAAACGCTGTGTAACCCGTGATCAAGGAGCATATATATATATATATATATATATATATATATATATATATATATATATATATATTTATGTACCTACATTAATGAATGTTGCTCGACATCTGAGATTATAGGTTTTAAATTCAAATTTAATTTCAATTTTAAATTTGAACCATTAGTTAAATTGCCTTATTTTATTGAATTATTAATTTTATAACCAATTTTATAATTATTTTTACCTATGCAGCACTTTAGCATATTGCCTTTTATTTTACGCTCTCCAGCAAATTTTAAAACTACTAAATTTTAAAAAAACTACTAAATTAAGTATTTTCTCTATTTCATTGACTGTCTCATTATTTACGTAGTTCACAATTAGCACACTGTCCCTTTAAAAAGAAAAAAACTTACCGTAATGCTGTCTTGTGATCAAGGCAACTTGTGAGTTGAAACGCGTTATGGCGGCATCCAAATAAACACCTGAAGTAATTTGAAGTGGTCCGTGTCCGTGTTTTTCTTGGAACAATCCGGAGTATTGGCGGCAATTGCAATATATATATATATTTGAAAAAGGCTCGGACGAGCCGAAACGTTATGGCGACATTGAAGATTAAATAAATACAATTGCACTTACTAATTTGGTCCGTGTCCATTGTTGCAGGGAAGAACCTTTCAGTTCAACGCGGAAAGCAGTGATATATATATATATATATATATATATATATATATATATATATATATATATATATATATATATATCTGTAAACTTTTTTGGATAAAGCGATCACTCAGAGTCTGTTCAACTGCCAGATGCTGGATTATACAGTAACGCGTTGCGCTTGCGAAGCTTGCTTGCTTGCTTTACTGAATAAACCAGCATCTGGCAGTTGAACAGACTCTGAGTGATCGCTTTATCCAAAAACGTTTACAGATACGATGTCCGGCGCGCTCCGCCGGCTACAGCGATCCTCTGTCAAGGGCGAGGGGGGACAGAAGGAGCACTGTTTTTGGAAATATATATATATATATATGTATCCACCACATCAATGTTTTCAATGCGCATCAGGGCACAGAAAATGACACAGACCTTCCAGGATGCTTCAAACAGTTTATTGGCGGTTGCTCAAGTCAAACGTGACGCATTTCAGCCACAGCCTCGGCTCTTGATCACACAAAAATATATTTATATATATGTACAAAATATTTATTTATTTTGTATATATATATATATATATATATTTTGAGACAGCTCTAGAAATTTGAAATCGCTTCATATAAATATGTTAGTCATTTCTCCAAAGTAAAGTTATATCATATATTTCTTTTGAATTTTGAGTGATCGAATGTTGAGTTGGATGCATTTAGCTGCTTTTGAGGTGATAAAGTCTGCTAATATTGTGAAATATGTATGCATTCAGAGTAATCACAAAGCATATTCTCATCATTATTGAGGCCTTGGTATTGTAAAATTGTACAAAAGTTAAAGTTGGGAGGAGGAGGAAAGCGGAACTGTTATCAGTGCAGTAAAGGGTGTATTACGTGAAGTAGCTACCCATGTGCTCTATGGAATCGTTTTGGGAATTGTTTTGGGAATCATTCACTTGACTATATGGGGTATGCAAAGCTATGTTACTGCCTAAAATTAGACTGTCTAAGACTAGGCATTTGAGAAGAAAAAGAATGGCATAATTTCTTTTTTATGTTTAGAAGACTTTATTTAAAGTTATCAATGGCAACAGATTAGCTAAATTAGTAAGAGTAAGCAACAATTAAATAAAACTGAATATTTAACTCACAGAAATTTTTAACATTTTTGAGGGAATGTAGAGGGGAATAGAGAGGAGAAAGTACTAATACATCAATTACAAACAAAATAACAAAAACAATATAGTGATACCAAAAATATAACAATAGGCATAATAATAGTAATAAATGTCGTCATAAAATATCTAGAAATATAAAAGATATTAGTCAACTTATGGCGTGAGCAAACAAAGTCCCACCAAGTCTTATATGATAAGTTAGAAGAACATTTCCGATAAAATGCAATTTGTTGAAAAGCGATTGCTATCAGAATATCCATTACTTTATGCTTAGGAAATGATGGGCTAAAATGAGAGGTTAAAGTACCTAAGAAAAGGTACTGAGGATAAAAACATGTTGAAAGTTAAAATTCTTTCTTATGTAGGCGCAGACCTTATGCCAGCAAATAAGAGTATTAGGACATCTCAATGACATATGCATAAGTTCACCCTTAGGAAAGTCACAAAACCAGCATTTAGAGGGGGCGTTTGTTGAAAGTTTGGCACATTGTGTTGGGTTAAAATATAATATATGATAAAGAAAAAAACAAGGATTGTGTAATGCTAGCAGTTCTAGAAATTTTATAAATATGTGACCAAACCTTCTTCCAAAATGGTACATTCCAGTTCATGTCAAGATCATTTTCCCATGAAATTTCTGTTTTGGAATTAGTTCTAGAAGAGTCAGAAAAGGACAGATATGTATAAATAGAGGAAGCATTAGGACTAGATTTAAGAAAAGTAGTTAGGGTTGAAGAGAGGGGAACAGAGGTAGAAGTATGTTGTATAGAAAAGTATACATCTAGGACCACATTCACCAGATTCATAGGCAGCAGAAAGTGAGTATGAAAATGTTGAGGACAGTGAAAAAGCGGCTGAAATTGGGAGAAAGAAATAGGAGAATTACCTTCAAATAATTGACCAATCCAAATTAGACCTTTATCCTTCCATGCACGCCAAAGTATTGGTCTGTTATTTATTTTAATGAGTGTGTTATACCATACTGGCATATTAAAAAGCAGCGCAGGAATTAGGATAGTCGGAGAGAATGTAGGTTTGATCAAAGTAGTGATGAAAAATGGGAGAATTAAGAAGACGAGATTTAGAGGTGAAAAAAGAAAATCCTTTAGGAGCAATGGGATGTAAGAGAGATCTCTCCTCTTTCAACCATAAAGGAGAAAATGGTGAAAGCAAGTCTAAGATCCAAAAAGACACTTGACGTAACCCAAATGCTAGATGGGAATTATAAAAATCTGGAAAATTCACCCCCCTTACAACTTGGACTTTTGTAAGAAGGACAGAGATACCCTTGATTTCATATTATTCCATAAAACTTTAATAAGCAAGGAATTTATTTTTTCAAAGAATTTGTTAGGAATATGAATTGGAAGCATGGATACAAGATAAAGAACCAGAGGGGATATCAACATCTTAATGGAATCTAAGCAACCCCACCAAGAGAGAAATAAAGGATTCCAAGAAATAATTTACTTATAAGTTCCTTAAAATTAATGCTGATGGAGTCTGAGTTCAAAGCAGTTAACCAAATTCCTAAGTATTTAATTTTGGAGGAAGTAGCCCATTGAAACACAGTGATCATGAAGGGTGTTTCATGATATATTTATTAAGAGTAACATTTCCATTTTATCTTTATTAATCTTGTAACCAGAAACATTAGAGAAAAGGGCTCTCTTCTGGAGAGGAAATGAAGAGAAGGATATCATCGGCATAAGCTTCCAATTGTAAATGGTGATCACCATAACGAAAACCAGAGCTAGAAGAATTAGATCGAATGCGACATAGAAAAGGTTCTAGAGCTAAAACAAATAATAAGGGAGAGAGAGGGCACCCTTGCCTAATGCCACGTTGAAGAGGAAAATAAGAAGAAACTTTACCATTAATGAGAACAGATGCACATGGAGATTGATAGAGAAGAGAGATAAAAACTATCAATTTAGGGTCAAATCCATGCCAGGATAAAGATGCTAACATAAATTCCCAATTTACTCTATCAAATGCTTTCTCTGCATCTATCATAATAGCTGTGAGAGAAGATTTGAGTTAAGGAGATTTGCTAAGTATATTTAGAAATGCCAGCCGACCCTTAATGAAACCTGACTGCTCTTTTCCAATAAGATGCATGAGAAAAGATTCTAAATGAAGAGCTAAAAGTTTAGCATCAATTTTATAATCGATGCTTAACAATGAAACGTGCCTATATTTTTTACATTGAGTGAGGTCCTTATCATTGTTATGGATAATACATATTGTATCTTCCTGAAAGGTACCAGAAGTTGAGTTAAAAGTAATAAAGCGTTGAAATAAACTGAATAAATGAGGAAGAAGGATATTAGAAAAGTGAAGGTAAAATTCTACCCTAAAACCATCTGGTCCTGGTGTTTTACCTAATTTTAACGTTTTAAGCACTATTGAGGTTTCAGTAAGGTCCAAATTAACTACCAGTAAATCAAAATGTAAATCCGAGTGAAGAGAACGAGGGACAGAATGTGAATTCTTTTCAATATCAGAATGTTGAACTGGGGTCTCAGGGGAATATAAAGTTTGATAAAAGTGAACAAATTCCTCTAAGAGATCCTGATGATTTACAATTGAAGTGCCTTGTGACGTTATGAGGGAATCTATTGTATGTCTTTGTTTCCTTAGTTTCAAATAGTTAGCTAGTAGATTACCAGTTTTATTTTTCCCACCATAATACCTTACACTATTTCTAAGTAAAACAGAATTAGCTTAATTACAATATACTGTATTAAACTATAATTTGGAGGTCAAATGATGATTTAGTAAAGAAGTATGGGATTTAATGGAAGAAATCAGTGAAGCGTGCTCTTTAATACAACTTTTTTTTCTTTTTGAGACATAATTAATTATGAAGCCTTACGCTGCTGCTTTAAATGTGTCCTATAATAGAACAGGAGTAATGAGAGAAGAGTCATTAAGTGTAAAGAATTCAGATGCGAAAGACAGGAAAGAAGTAGAGAATTCAGCATCCTGTAATAGAGAATTGTTAAATCTCCATCTATGCGAGTCAGAGTGAGGAGACACCAAGTTCAAATCCGTAACAACCATGGCGTGATCGGAAAGTATTATGGGATTTATGTGAGAATGTACAATCATTTGTGAGAGGGACTTAGAAACAGAAATATGGTCAGTTCGAGAAAGGGTATGATTTGATGCTGAATAAAATGTATAATCTCGAGAAGTAGGATTTGACAATCTTCAAGAATCAATTAACGCACCATGATAAATGGCAGAATGAAATTGTTTATGCATCATGTAAGATACAAATTGAACCTGGGACTGCCTATCTAAAAATGGATCAATAATTTTATTACAATTGCATCCTAAAATAAAATAGGAATTTAGATATTGTGTACATTTTTGTGATTTCATAGGCCAGAAGGTGTGATCAAGCGGAATGTGGGCATTGATATCCAAGACAGATAGAGGGATATCATCTATCAAAAAGTTAATAACAATCCATCTACCTAGATCATCTTTCTCTTGCGATAACACAACAAGAATGAGATTTCTTTTACATAAAACTATAACTCAATTTTTCTTATTGGAAGAAGGGGATGCAAATACTGAACCCACAAAACCACGCTTTAATTTTAGGGCTTCAGCCTTGGTGAGATGAAGTAAGACTAGATAGGATTTGATTTACCCAAATGGGATAGCACTCTCTGGGGCATATTAACAAGCCCCTATCGCCACCAGAACGTCACTTTTAGTGACGATACAGGCTTTGCCTTATTTACAAGGCAGCGTTAAGCCACCTAACGTGGCTTAACGCTGCCTTGTAAATAAGGCACCCTTTCACCCTATACTTAGGGCCTTATTCTGATGTCAGACGGACCGGAGTCCGTCTGACATCGGACAGGAACTGTAACCGAATGACCTCCTGTCGTTAGTTACAGACCTGCAAGTAGGATGCGATCGAGGCCTGCTCGGTCGCATGCCTATACCTTTCAATGAGAGCATGTATTTTGAACGGAATGCATGCTATCAATGAAAGAGCAGGGGTGCAGTTCATCCCTGCATCCTGTGGAGGGCACCTCAATGTACATGCCACCGGGTGCAGGGATCAACAGGGGGAACCCCTAGGCCCCCATTCGGTGGTGTCTCACCCATGGGGGCCCTGCTGGGGGCCCCCAATGACAGTTTCCCACTGCCTTTTTGTGCCAGAAAGACCGGCACAAAAAGGCAGTGGGAAAATGCCATTGTACTCCCTCAGCCGGAAAGAGCCTGCCAGGGAAGTACTGAAGGATCTCCGAGCCTGTCGTAAGCCATCCGGAAAACCGAGTTGGATTCCTCTCCGACCGAGCCCATCAGAATGGCTCGGTCGGAAAGGAATCCGAAAGGAACATTCCGATGCGGGCAGGAGGGCTCCGACCAATGGTTGGTCGGAGTCCTCCTGCCTGCATCAGAATCGCCCCCTTAGTGTGGAAGGGGTCAGGCAATGGGTGTTGCGGTAGGCGTTTCACAGCAACCCACATTCATTTTGACACTGCCCCATATTTACAAGGATGGCGTAAATATGGGGCAGCGCCAAAATTAATACCCAAAAAAATCCTGGTCTTACCCTGGCAAAATGAGGAGGAATCCTTTATTTCTCCTCGCTTTTGCTGTTTCTATGTGTGCTGCACTGAGCAGCACACATAGAAACAGCAAAAGACCATTGATTGTTTATGTGCAGAAAGGTGTCCCTTCCTGCACATAAACAATCTTTTTTAAAAAATGACGCGTTACAACTTCTATGTGTGCTGCATTCTGAGCACAAATAGAAGTTACAAAACACCATTTCAGGTTGTTTGTGTGCTGGAAGGGACACCTTCATGCACATTAACAATCTTTACCTGCATCGCAGGGACCCTTGCACAATGGTGCAAGTGTGCCTTCATTGGCACTAGACAGCTAAATGAGGACCAGTAAAGGGTGAAACTCAGGGCTGTACCATATTCTTGAAAGTACGGTGAAGCCCTGCATTTCTGAAGTGGTGGAGCACGGCGTTAAGCCAACAAGGTTAACACCGGGCTCGGTCAGTTCATTGTGAATATGCCCCATAGTCTTTTACCAGGCTTAACAAAACCTTTCACATTCCATGTGTTAACTAAATATAACAATAATTGCAAAATATAAATCTCATGAGGACAATGCAATATACAATAAAGTTACATAATAAATGTAAATGAATATTTGAAAAAAGGAAAGAATAAGTGAAAATATACAGTGAAGAGGAAAGGAAGAGGGAGAATAGGGGAGGAGCTAGAAGTGAAGATAAGGAGAGAACCAGAAACATCAAGAAAAGACAATACATGTCAAACAATTACGACTGAAAATATATACCTGAATAAATAACAAAAGGAAAAGAATGGGGTGGTGACGACACAATCGAGGGTGGAACAGCTGTACCAGGGGAGACTACGCACCACAGAGGAACAAAATACAATCAGGAGGAGACCAAACAGGGTAAACAACATGGCAGATCTGTAAGAAGAAAAAGAAAGAAATATCAATAATTACTAAGCAACATCATATGGAACAGCTCATATAAATTGACAATTGAAGAATAATATCAAGAAAAGATAAAGAAACCAATTAGTTCACGAATGGTCCAGCAGTGTCCATGGCAATAGTCATTGAGTATGAATACATTTTTAAGTTCAGCTGGGACTTCATAGGAAGAAGTATTATTCTGACAAGTGACCTTGAAGAGACAAGGTTGGAAAAGTCCATATCGGGCACTAAGGGTGCGTAATGCATTGTGAAGATTGAGAAACAATTTTCTTCTATTGGCTGTGACAATAAATGTCGATATGAAGATCTTTTTACCTGACCAGTTAAGTTGTTGCTTAGATTTGGCAGCATTGAGGACCTTTAATAAATCAATGAATCCCATAAAAAGAAGAAGAATTCCTCTTGGTCTAGTAGAAGAAGCAGATGTAAAAAGACGTGGACCAAGTCTTAGAGCTCGCTGGATGTTGAGTATGGTAGAAGAAGGTAAATCTAACAATATGGGCTGAAAGGAAGTGAAGAAGGAGACAGGGTCAGAGCCATCAATTCCCTCAGGAAGGCCTTAAATATGAAGATTCTTTCACTGATTCCTGTTTTCCAAGTCCTTCTACTGCTTTTTCAGATGAGGAATCTGCTTTTCTAAATGAACAATTTTATTTATCTGATCATGCAGGTCAACTATCTGCTGCTCCATCAAAGAAACTGGATTTTCCAAAATAGTCCATTTATCAACGAGATTATGAATATGTTTGGTGGTTTCTTCAGCAAAAGGTTGCAGCGCTCAAATCTTTTCCAGCAATATTTCCATAGAAACGGGAGATGGAGACTTGCAGGTGAGAGAGGGTTGTGTTTCAAACATTTGGTAGCAGAAGAGAGTGACTGAACTTTACTTGAGGAGCCAGGTAAGGAGGAAGCACGAGAAGTAGTAAAAGCCGCAATGTTAGCCGTAGCTAGCACTCTGTCTACCCAAGAGCAATTAGAAATGGAGCACCCAATTGAAGAAGGGGTAAGCTGTAACTTTGACTTGGTACCAAACTGTTGTTTCTTTAGTCTGCCCATACACCTTCACTGTACAAATAGATAAAGCAGGACCACAAATAAGCAATAAAATGACCGCTAACAGTAGTATGGGAGACACAGCAAGAGAGGCGGTAACTATAGAGTGATCCACAATATCAAAAAAGTCCTCAAATGAAAGAAAAGAGGAGGCAGAAAAAGACTTTTCAAAAAGCCATGTTACTCAGTAAGAAAAAGTAAAACCTGCATAAGGATTTTTTGCAACATATTTTTCATGAAAAATAAGAATCCAATATAAGAAAGTAGAGCAAGTAATAGGGAGAACATTCATGTTTTTGCTTAGATTTTTTCATAAGCAGGCGTTCCAGCACAAATAAAGAGCCAGCAGGAGGAAAAGGGGTGTCATTATTGTTATCGTTCCAACCACAGCTCCATATAAAAATCAAAGCGGTTCAGTCAAAGGAGCAAGTGCAGCTGAGGTAAACAGAGTAAAAATGGCAGCAGCGAGTGAAGGGGCGGCTGTAGCGACAGCAAAATAAGCATGAAGCACTTCACCTGACTGAAAGGCACAATTCTGGCATCCTCACATTAGCAACAGGAGACCAGAATCCAAAACTGCCATGAAACGAGTCTCAAGGCGCAAGAAAAGCATTGGTAAGTCCCCGTCCAGAGGAGCTCCTGGTTGAAGTGGCCATCTTGAGTGGCGCCGAAGTCACTCCCCCCAGAGTCGCATAATTTCTAAACAATAGTTTTTTTAACACATTTGATGCAATAGTAAATCTACAAAATGTGTATTTTCTGTTGCAAGTGTCTTCTGAGGGAGGGCCATGTTAAGCTACCAAGAGACTGCAATTAGGAACACTGAGCACAACTTGTTGAAACACATATATATCCTGTGACAAATCCATCAGTTTAACAAAAGGGTTACTATTGGTTCTGAAAGTGGATAACTAATTATTCGGATCCAGTACTTTTATTATATCTTTTACACTGTCAGATGATTTTATTCATGCAGGTCTTGTGATATGGTCTAGTCATTCAAACTCTGACATCACAAAGCCTCTGCTTACCAAACATCACTTTCTTTTTCTCATTGTAAATCTGCTATCCAAAAGTCTCTGCATGCATCTGCATACTCTTAAATATTCTTCATTTATTCACTAGATGGAGAATGATCATTATGCTACAATCTGTATACATATAGAGACAATTTCCTCTCTTTTCTCCGTAGCAAAATATAAACATCAAATTAAGAGATGTTCTTTATTTTGAAGTGAGTTATTCCATATATAGAATAAATAAAATATGGCATATAGGCATGCCAGCCTAATTTTACGAAACAAAATATAAAGGTAGTATTTCTGAGATAATATATGTACATTATCTGATTAGTTGTTTAGCTTTATCATCCTATCCTCTACCACCTAGCTTTTCAAAGTCTCCAATTATTTCCCTTGTGTACTTGTCAGATTTGCTCAATATGTATGCATGAGCAGAATGCAAGAACTCTAGCCGCCCTTACCTTGTTGCAGCAAACACAGATTGAGATCATGCAGCTCTGTGAAATCAGGTTGTTGGTTTAATGGGGTGCTAACCCTGTTCAAGCAACAGTCAAAAATCCCTGTAAGGGTGAAACAAAAAAATCACTAAATTAACCTGTGATTAACCCTCTGGTAGCTTGGGACACAAGCAATCAAGTTTACTTTAGAGGCAATGTGTAAAGTATTTATGCAGCACACAAGCAATGATAAAGTGAAAACACAACACAAGAAAAATCCCACGCCAATTTTGTAAAATAGAGTATATTCTAATAAATGATTTGACATCAAAATGAACACAATGCCATCAGTAGAAATGTAGATATGTGTTTTTGAGATTTAAGGTAAAAAATAGCACCTAAAAATCAAAGCACTAATCCCGGACACCTAGTCTCGTGAGTCTGGGTCAAGGTCAAAAAATGTGTTTGACCGCAATGGAGCACAAGTCGGATACGAAAAGTCGATTGGCCACAGCCAGCGCTTACTTTTGGACTTGGAAGAAATTTTGATTAAAAGTCTCTGAGAAGGTGCAAGGCTGCAGGGAGTGTCTGAGGAGGAGGAGTCATAGTCTGGGAGCTGCCAGATGACATCTCTGTGAAGGTTTCTTCGTTCAAACTCAGTCTCTTTTTTGGAAGTTGAAAATCTCCAGAGGGTGGAGGCTGGTGGAGGACTGCTGCACAAGATCTGCAGCTGTGGAGAAGAACGTATCGAGAGCTGCCACAAAGTCAGACCAACCTGCAATGCACCTTGGGTGGATAGAAGAGCAGGTAGGTTTCGGTTTCCCTTAGTTCTCAGAGCAGTTTTTAGCCAAGAAACTTTAAGTCCCAAGTTTTATCTCTGGCTAGTTGCAATCCTTTAGCACAAGGATCCAGGATTAGAGGGGCATCACTCGGGGGGTTAGGACTTGCTTAAGCTGGGTTCAGGTGAAGGTTCAAGATGGTTGAAGCCTTTTCTGTCCTTGTGGCTCTGACCAAGAGGCCAGCCAATGAGTCATTGGAGTCAATCTGGTAGTCCTGTGTCCTGTGTTCAAGCAGTGCAACAGGGTCAAGCAGCTGTGCCTCCGAAGGCTCAAGGCAGCCTTCAGGCAGCGAAGCAGTTTTGTGGAGTACACAACAGGCCACAGCAGCAGGCAGTCCTCTGAGAATCCATAAAGGGAACTGAAGAGTGGGTCTGAGGGCCCTATTGTTATTCCTGGTGCTTTCTACAGAATTCCTTTCAAATCTTCCTGTTTCCCCTACCCTAGCTCCAAGCTAGCTGCATTAACAATGTCCCTTTGTGAGAAGGCAGAGCACAGCCTATTCAGTTGCTAGTGGGGCTGTGCGTAGCTGTGTCCCCCTTCCTGCCAGTTGATGACCCATTGAGGCACACCTATTCCCTTTTTTGTGTGACTGTTTGGGAGGAATAAACAAAGTCCAACTACCAACTACATCCATTCATGTGATTCAGGAACAGGCTACAGGCACCAACTAGTTAGGGCAGGAAAATGCCAACTTTCTAAAAGTGCAATTTTCAAAATTGTAACTTAAAATCCAAATTTACCATGAAAGAAGATTTTATTCACAATTTGTCAGACACCAAAATGAAATCTTTACCTGTTCCCAATCATACCTCAGTGTTTTTAAATGTAAAAAAGGCAACACAATGTTATCCTATGGGAGAGGTAGGCTTCACAGTAGTGAAACATGTATTTAAAAGTTTTTCACAACCAGGACATGTAAAACTTAAATGCAGATGTACAGGCCTTCTAATTGCAATGCACCGTGCTCCATGGGCTACCTAGGGCCTCCCTTAGGACTGACCTATATACAATAAAAGGAGAGTTTAAGGCAAACTGAATTGGCAGTTTAAAACTGTATTCAGGCTGCAGTGGCAGGCATGAGACATGCTTTAAAGGGCTACTGAAGTGAGTGTCAGGAATAGTGCTGCAGGCCCACTAGTAGCAATTAATTTACTAGCCCTGGGTATATATAATACCACTTATAAGTAAATTAAATATCAATCAGCTGTAAACAAATTGTATCATGTTTTAGGAGTGAGTACAAGCACTTTAGCATCAGTTTGCAGTGGTAAAGTCCTGAGGCCAACAAAAGCAAATTGAGCAAAATAGGAGGGGAGGAGGCAAAAGGGCTGGGGGTGATCCTGCAGAGAGGGAAAGGTCCAACAGTCGGCACTGGTTCAAACTATGGGGGATGGGGTTAGGAATGGGACACCAGGGAATCTATCCCGTTGAATGCAGGGATTTGGTTAGTTTGTGGTACTTCACGCGTCAATGTTTCTTAGTGCTTTTAATCACTTATGAAACACTTACTTATTCCATACCAGTAGGCTTGAATTGGACTGATCTGCAGAAGAGAATAAATCCTTTGCCTTTTCCCACTGTAGGTGAGTGGATAGAAAATTGCTAAACTACTATGATTTGAAAGCTTCCAATGACCTGAAAAAGATAAGTTAGTAAGGTTACTACAGACATTTCCAATACACACCAAATTGAAGCAGTTCACCCGCCAATATTACATTTATTCAGATAACTTTGACTGGATACAAACCTGGACAATTTTATCAAGGAGTACAGAGCAGTTCATTTAGATTTGACAGTTAAATATTTGAAGTTCTCTTGGGATGCTTACCTCAAACGTTTTTAAAGCTACTCCATACTTATTTGCTTTTTGTGCTGGAGGAAAGGACCATAGCAGAACTCTTAAGCTGCAGGCTTCCCCTTTATGCCCATTATTGTTCAAGCTCAAATGTCCCTTTTACAACAGTCATTTTTTTCCCCCCAACAAATGTCTATAAATTCTCTTTGTTTAATCGTTACCCCCTCTGTAGTGCCATTGAAAGCAGGGTCAAGGATCTTTGCCAGTACTGTTTTGCTTCTTCACTTCTAGCACATTTTTCCTGACAGAGTCAGACTGAGCCTGACTTTAAAAAAAAACCTGTTTATGAGGGTTATCAACTGAGCTCAATTAACATGATCACATTTATTGCAAAGATCTTTAAGATATGACATTTTTTGATATTGCTTGCTATCTTTTAATTTGTAGAGTGCCTATCTTTTTGCCAATGTTACTGTGGACCTCATCCTTGACCGAGGAATTCACAACCAAACCATAACACATGTATGCATAGGTTGTGAAAAAGGTGTTATACAACTCAGAACATATACTTTTAACTGCTTTTCGCTGTCTTTGAAATAATTGATACCTTTGGCTCTCCAAATACTAATTCTAGATCTGAATCCTGAGTCTCACATGTTTGTTTTTTTTGTTTCATACCATTTTCTCCAGTCACAAAGGACCCCTTCCCTTTTTTGAATGTTGATAAAAATATATTTTGAGAGTTCCTTTATGGAAAATTTGTTGCATTAAAGTAAAATTGATTATTTAAAAGAAAACACAGACATTGTGGTCTGCTGACCCCAGCAGGTCGTAATTGCTATGATGGCTGCGATGCCTAATGGGTTGCAATTTGCAACCTACCTCATTAATATCCATGAGGTCATTTGAATTGTGGCCCACTAAGAATCGTTAATTTGCCAACCAACATATCAGTGCAGTTGGTTCGCAAATAACCCACACAGGCAAATTGTGATCAGTATTTTGTGGCTAGTGCTATGTATACCTAGATTCTGGTTTTATATTGATGCATGCCTTCCCTAACCATAACATTTCTTCTGGCTCGTTTTATAATTCCACAGTAGCTCATCACCACCTTTATTCTCCAATAATGTGACATGTCTGTGTGCTAATTGTTAATTATTCAGTCAAACCTTTCAGTCTCACATTTTGCATTTTCTTTATTTGAATACTGTAGGAACTCCGATTGTTAAGCTATGAAGGAGAAAAGCCACATTTGTTATAAGAACTGTGGTAGAACTGTCCCAAAGAGGTATTTTTGTGTGTAACTCCTGGATCACCAAGTCTAGTTTGGTCAAAGCAGCAAAGGCATTCCTCACTGAAAATGCACATGGTGCATGTACAACAACACTTAGGTAACATTCCTATCAGGAAATAAAACACTTAAAATCCCAAAGCAATTTAATTATAAACAGGTTTTTATTAAAATGGCATCTAAATGAAGAAAATCAAATGTGGGGATGAATAAAAAAATGGGAATACAAAGTCCTTGTAAATTAATTGTGTGCAGTAAACAAAGATCTAGGCACTGATACAGCTACCCAGCCAAGGATTGCAGTTATTGCTCCATCCCAATCAACAGTGATGGATAACTAGGATTTAGACATAATTTACAGCTGAGGTGATGCTGGGGACAGGTTAGTGGTTCATTCTGATAATACTTACAAGGTTTACAATTTGCTTGGAAATAAGGCAAAACTAAACGTTGTAGCCGAACAGGGTCCCATAAGGCCAAGTTCTTCTTTTTTGCCATCCCGCAGTAACCATTAACTTTGCAGTAAAAAGCCTTGAGCAGGACAAACCACAAAAATGTAACTAGCGCGGAGGAGTCTTTGTACAGCAGCACCTTGCCCCAATACTCCAGAGTTCAAGTGTTTCTAGGTTTCATTATTCAGAAAAAGGTTTGCAGCTTATTTCTTAGACCTCCAGAAGTTTCTAGGCTACAGGAAAAGTCATCTTGGGCACCAGGCAATGGGTGAAAGTTGTGAGAATAATCCATGGAATTCAACTGCACTTGCAGCTAGAGTTTCATAGCATTACAGGAGAGGGCAGACATATTTGTTCAGCATTAATTTTTGTTAATTTAACTTGCATGATGCCTAAATGTAATATTTTTTAAAGTGGGTTCAAATCCCACTTAGGAGATTGTTTGGCATACATTTTATACAGGTTTCATAGCTGCTCACACAAATCATTAGAAAACAAACTCTTAGGCCCTAATAATGATGGCAGGTGTTCGACAACATACAAGGCATTGGTCGAACCGCCGCATTTTGATGCAGCCGGTCAGACCGCAGAAGTCGAGGGGGGGATAGGACCGCTGCCTATGACAAGATCCAAGATCCAGTTGGGGAGGCGGTTGCACTCCAATCCCTACAATGAAGCCAGTGCATGCTCAGACACCACCGTAGGGATTAGGATGTCCCTTTCCGACTGCCTTTTCATGGCGGTCCGAAGACTATGAAAAGGCAGACAGGAAGGGACTTTGTGGGCCCAAGGCAGGGCCCCCGTGGGCCACTGCTAAGTGGCCCTGGGGGCACATGTAGTGGCCACCTATACATCCATGCACTGTGTGCCATGCACCACATGGTGCCAGGCACATGGTACATAGATGTGCACAAAGTGCCTTTTTCTACTGGGGCTTGTGCAGTGGCCTTTTTCTTGGGCCTTAGCACAAGAAGCAGTAGAAAAAAGCACTTTCCGACCGCCTGCACGGCAGTCTGAGCATAATAGGCCATGCAGGACCGCCGACTCATTGTAGGACTCTCACCTGCCCGATACGATGGCAGTCGTAGGTCCGACCGACTGCAATCGTAATGAGGGCCTTAATGTATTAAATGTTCTCATTTATTTAGTTTCTTAATCTGGTTGCCTCCTTGTATAAGTGTACTGTGTTTGCTTGAAAAAGTGAAGTGAGAACCACTAAAAACATATATATAACTTATATAGGATCTGAACTGGGTTGTTGGCTAGGGGCTGATTGCTAGAACTGTAGAATATCACAGCCCTCAGGATAAAGGCAAGACTCAAAATGTGTCCATTAATGACACTACTAGCAGACATTTCTAAGGCACTGGATAGTATAAATATCAGATTGGCTGCATTGCATGACAAAACAGTTTATATTGCTGTAAGGATAGTACAAGCAAGTACAAATGACACTTTTGGCACTGCCCTCACAGCTACCACTTGGGAGTCATTTCCTTTTAAGTGCCTCAGCAAACTCTATTCTTAGTTTTCATAGCACTTGCATTTCTTCCAGAATCTCCATCAATTGTTAGTGTTCAATTCCACAGTTCCAAAAGCTTGTCCTAAATGGCTTAATGGGAATTAGTTAGTGTTTTATATCTGTGTATCAAAATTTCACATGAGTGGACAGGACCAATGATATATTGTCCTAAGCCTTTGAGTTTGACTAACATATTGTTATAACTATTTGAATGAACAGAAAAGATGATACATAACTAGAGGATTAAGAGCCTCATTTAAAGCTAGGTGGATGGATCATCAAACATCATCGTATATAGGGTATTGACAGACATACTGCCATCCACCTTGGCAAAGGAAGGACTTTGAGTGGTCCCTACTCCACCGTTTGTGGACAAAACTCCATCAAGACTTGTATGGTAGATATTTGTCCCCAATGCTTAGAATTGTCTGCCGTTACAGAGTAATGGAGGCACCGTACAGAGGGAGGGCATTTATGGCAGACAAGGTTTATAACAGCAGATGCGTCCATCAAAATTTGACACATCTGTTAAAACCAAATCATCACCCAGAGCTCCAGAATCAAAACAACAACACAACAACACACAGCACCATCCAGGCTCCTACTGTGTTGCTTGTCTGGTTGACACTAACACTGATGAACCTACTACCAGTAGACCAAAAACATGATGTCCTACACTGAGCTTCTGGACAATTCAAACTATCTTTCTCATGGCCACACATTTCCTATCTGCTCATCGACTGTTGTCTGCAACCTTCCACAAAGAAATGATGTCAGAACTTAAAATCTTCATCCAACACTCAATTACCCCATTTTCTGTGAATCTTCAAAGGGCTAAAATGTGGGCAAATGTACATATTTTTTTTTTTTTAAATAAAAACATTGGTGAACCAATGAATGTGTGTACCATCTTTATGGGTTCAATATGCAATAATAACATTTTGGGCTCAACCCCTAAAGACTTTGCATCACAGTTCAATCATTGTCAAGCAAGTTGTCAAGACACGCATATGTTTCAAATACACAGCACATGTATTGGGTCATGAATAGACTTAAATGCAAACAAGCTAGAGATCCCAAGAAAGGGAGAAGAACAAGTTTTGGGGTGAGGATGTGGTCTAATGGCTAGGTCGGTCGATCTCAAATCTTGGGAACCGGGTTCGAGTCTTGGCAATGACGTTCAACATCCTATGATTCTGGGCAAATCACTTAATCTCCCCGTGCCTAACAAATTGAATGTGTCCTTGTGTAACGCAAGTGGTGCTCATGTAAAGTGCTCTGATACCTGATACATTTGGGTCAAGTTCGCGCTATATAAAACTCAGGAAAAAAAAAGAAAAACAAAAGTGAACATTATGTACTGAAAAGCGTATAAATACATACTTTGCCGAAAAGATACAACATTTGGTATTACAGATAAGAACTGGAAACAGTCAAGAGCCCTTTTCAAAAATAATTTCAATATCATGAACTTACCTATTGTGAAGATCTTAAGTCAGTGTTAAATATCAGTGTCAAATGATCCTCTACCCACTTTAGGAGCCCAAATGGTATTCAACAACACATGTGGCTGACTCATGTTGCCCATAGGCAATAGGCTCTGGCACAATCATAAGGTACAGCATATTTCAATGGATAGGGTAGAAATTATAATATCTCTCCAAAGCCCATATCTGTGCAACATCCCAAAAAATCCACCTATGGCTTGCTAGTGCCCCAGCAAATGACATAACATGACCTAGGAAGGAATGAGATCATTAGTCTTAGGTAAGCATTGCCACAGCATATCTTGACTGTACTAACATTTTGCAAAGGCATCTGCAACAAGTGGAGTAGGAAACTTGAGCCTATGCATGTTATGAAGCAATTGTGACTGTTGGCTATGTGACACACAATATGCCATGTTGTCAAAACAAAAATGTCATGTTTTTTTGTAACTGGCAAACAGAATTTGTACAGCTCCCTGACCACCCAATGGCATTGCAGACACCATCATGCAAAGATACTTTCAGTCAGTACATGTTTGAGGTCATTGTCTTCCCTCCTCACTTCTGTCATCTTGCTGATGCATTTCCCCAACAACGTTTCCACTGGTGATTGTCACATGGAAAGAGTGGGATTTTCCTTCATTGAGCAATATTGTGAAGCATACAGCACAGCGCCATGATCTTGCAGACCTTGCCAAGATGTAGGGTGTTTCTCGATGGCCCATTGTAGTTTCCCTATTTTAGCCAATTTGTTCACATTGTAGGCTGCTTTTCCTTTGGACACATTACTATATAAACACATTTGCTTTTGTGCCACACTGTATTTTCACACAGAACCTGCATATGTTTTCATGTTCTGTTCTTTTCCTGGGATTTAGTCTGAGCACTATAGACGATGCCAAACAACAATGCCCCTTGTTATTCTCTCTTGTCAAACTCTAGCACCTAGACATAACATGACAATGCACTGTGAACGAAGGTCAAGATTGCTGCGTCAGCGGAGATTGAGAATGTCCTTCTATGTATGCTAAGGTACGGGATCCACCACTAATCCCAGAGATCTGTAATATATATTCATTTAGCTTCATTAGGAAGGGGGGATAGGCTAACTTGTCTTATAACATGACAGGGCTTTATGGTATATGGTTTGTTAACCATGCTAGCAATATTTCTGATGTGCATTTGTTTTCTAATTGTGGCTCAAATACTGCATTTTAGAACACGATAGTTTAAATAAATATTCTAAAATTCCTTTGTATCTCTTGTTTATCTTATTGTGGACAAGAACAAGTGAGAGAATGAAGGGGTGTGTTCTTGAGAGGGTCGAGAGTGTTGTGTTCTGGGGTGCCAAGTTACTTGTCTCTCTGGTAAGGTTAGGAGGGCAAGTGAGACACTATAGCCTGTTGGTCTCAGGCTCATAGATACTGCTGTGGTATGGTGACGCATCCCCTACATACTGATGTTCTATGGTCCCAAGCATAGTTCTGTTCCCAAGCAGAATACCTGCAACAAGAAGAATGGAGCCCATCCAGTCATGTCCTGGCATATGAAATGGGCCTGTAGGAAACCAAAAGTCTGCTCCATAGACATCATTGGAGTGGTTTCCCCCTAATGTTTTGTCTTCTAGTCTCCTGTTTTTGCTGAGTTAGATTTGCTGGCTTTGGGACACTGCACACTTTATCACTGCTAACCAGTGCTAAAGTGCTTGTGCTCTCTTCATTAAATATTGTGACATTAGCTTACACCCAATTGGCATAAAAGATTTAATTGTAGGTCCCTAGTAAAGTGGTACTACATGTACCAAAGGCCTGTAAATACTACTAGTAGGCATTCAACACCCATTGTGCCATCCACTTGAGTAGCCCTTGAAACACACCTCAGGCCTGCCATTGCAACCAATGTGTTTTAAATGACCCATTTCAACCTGGAAAAAACCTTAGTTTTTAATACATGTGAGTACGCCCAACACAGCCCACCCAGAGGGCAAGGTCCAGTGTATTTAAGAAGTTGAACATGTACTTTTAAGTCTCAAATTTGTTTTTCACTACTGCAACGTCTACCTCTCTCACAGGATAACATTGGGTTAACTTATTGCATTTCACAAGTGATAACTTTTAATTGGAAACAGAGAGGAATTTTGAGTTCGGTGTCTAAGGAATGGCAATTTAAAGCTCTCTTTAATGGCAAAGTCAGATTTTAAGTTGCAATTTTGAAAATGCCATGTTTACAAAGTTGGCATTTTCTAGCCCTAACTATTTGGTGCCGGCAGCCCGTTCCTGGATCACATGGCTGGGTGTAGTCAGTAGTTGGACATTGTTTATTTCTCCCAGACAGCAACACTATAGAGGAATTAGTGTGCCTGGATGGGCCATCAACTGGTCGGTGGAGGAGAGGAGCAGTGCACAGCCTCACTTGCAACTGAATAGGCTGTGCCCTATCTTCACATAAAGGACTTGTCACCATTGCATTGTTCATGCAGCAAGCTTGGAGACAGGGAAGGGGAGGCAGGAAACTTCTAGGACTTCAAAGGACATTGTATCCTACTCCAAAAAAGGCAACACATTTAAAAATAGGACCCTCAGACACTGTCTTCCTTACACTCCAGGACCTGTGGATGTTACAGAAGAAATATTACTCTACTGTTTTGCTACCGGGACTGCCACTCTGCTGCTCTGCTACTTTGATGTTCTGCTGTCTACTGCCCTTTTTGTTGAGAAGCAAGATTGGACCTGCACCCTTCATCCCAGGCTGAAGGGCGCTCCAAGGGTGAGCCAGCTGACCCCCTGTTCTGAGCTACAGGGACATAACAAGCTCCAGAGACTCCCTGAAACTATCCAGCTGACCTTCTGACTGGGCCTGAAACTGGACCTGACTGAGCCCTGCTGGCCTCTGATGGAGTGAGTTTCTGATCCCCAAGAGGTGCCATCAGGTCTTGAACCCTGGTGTGTCATCAGCAAACAAGCCTGTTCATGCCAAGATCTTGCCACCCGTGCCGCCCACCAATTTGAAGCTCCAATGAACCTGACTCTTTTCACCCCAGCGACACCCGGCATTTTGAGATCTGCACGTTGCTACGGCATCAACAGCTCGCGGTGACCACCAATGTAAAGTGCTAGCAATGATAGTCTGTGATGCCTGACAAGATCTTCACACTACAGTGATGACCGTCTGCAGTGCCCGGCCTCTCTTCACATTACTTTGACGACCATCCACGACTCTCTCCCTACTCCTCACGACCTCTCCCACCATTAACGGAACTCTTCATGCTGAACTTTGAAGTTAAGTCTTTCAGCGGGACTAACCTGGTCCCTGTGTCCGGCCACGCTCTATCGCTGTTGCCCTGAACTTGTGACTTTCACCTGGTCTTGCACGACTAGATAAGCATGAATGGCACTTTGTGATTGTGGGTGCGTTACTTTACCTGAAATCTTTAAAATTGCTTGTCTACGGTTCTATTGGTTGGAATTTTGTCATGTTGGTATCAAAAAATGTATTAGATTGTACTCTATTATTCTAAATTAGTGTGGGGTTGTTCTTGTGTTTTGCTTTCACTTTATTACTGTTTGAAGTGCTACATAAATAATTTACACATTGCCTCGAAGTTAAGCCTGACTGCTTTGTACCAAGCTAGCAGAGGGTTGAGCACAAGCTAATTTTGGGTTTGCTTCTCTCTCACCCTGACAGAGATTGTGGTTACTGCTTGAGTAGGGTTTTACCCCCTCATTCAATAACCCAATTTCCAACAATAAGGACGCCATGTTCTCCCACGGGCCTCATTGAAGTTAAATTCCCTGATGTTGATGGGTCAGAGGGATCAATTGACAGGTATGACTATAAAACTCTTAGTCCCCTGAAAAACATAAATATGAACAATGTACTAAGTCATCTGGTGCATGTCTACACACATCATAAGTGTTAACATGCCTGAATCATAAAGGATTATGCTTACCAACAAGTCAGGCCCTCCTTGTTGCAAGGGTTGCCATCGGTTGTGGTACACTGTTGTTGCATAGTACCAGTGAATCAGGGTTAGAGTCAGACAATACTTTAAATTTCGAAAGACCTATTTGCTGTCATGAGGTAGCAACCGTGCAAAATGGGTAACATAATTGACACAAACTAGATTTATTGTGCCACCCAATTCACAAAATTCTCTCCAGATTTTGTTCAGCATATCCATAGGAAATTAGATGTACTCATGCATGTGTCCAAGCATGACAGCCCAACAAGTTAGTTGTGACTTTCCATATGGGTTTCCAACAGTCTCTAGAAAGGAATCAGTAGCACAGAAATGTAACACTGCCATGGTCAACACGATGAGTGGGATGGCATTAATGAGCCTGATGTTGGCAACAGTTCAGAGTTCAACTGATTCGCCAAGGTCACAAATGTATTGTGATCAACCTGGTACTTCCTCAGGATTGTGTCCCCCCATACATGGTGCAAAGATCAAGCCACGATGTGTACACATGCTCATCGCATTAATGTATCCTTCTATGCCTTTGCTGGGGTGGTTGATGGGAATTTCTGCAAAAAATATAAGTGAGCTGTTTGGGTGATATTGGTACTCACATTGAATTGGCAAATTGTAAACATCTGCTCAACATGGCTCACGACTACTCCAGTGATTTGACGTGCCTGAAACATGAGTCCTGGTTGTGAATGGACTCACGGGCACAAACATTTTCTTAACTGCAGTCTGGAAGCATTTTCAATGCAGGTCTCCCTTCGTCACAATACCCTACATTTTTCCACACATGTATCAAAATATAAAATAATGAATAGTTTTCAAAAAGTCATACATTCTTAATTTTTTTATTGTACTGATTAAAAATATTTTTAAAACAACAATTTTACTATTTGATATATTACATGAAATTTTGATTAACAAAACATGGTGGATTGTTTATGTCTCTGTCATTATTAAATGGAAACAACGACAGACCAGGGCCGTCAACTGGATGAGGACACTGCATGACATTTTTGTCTGCTGTCCATCATTCCCTACCACAACTGTCTGTCATCAGCCTTGTTACTTCTATCACTGTAAACAGTCATTCTTAATGGTATTATTCAATCCTCTAACGGTGGAATGGGCCATTGGTGTTGATGGAAGCTATGTCACAGACGATGGATGCTTCCATCAATGACAGACCTGCTGTCCTTCATATTGTCAGGTATTCCCTATGCAGAGAACTACTGTTGTGATAGGTGGAACAGCATGGAGAATGACTGAACTATCCATCATAGTTGACATTCTAGGCCTTCAATGATGTACATACCCTTTCTGTCAGAAGTGGTCCCTCATTGGTGAAAGGGGTACATGATTGACAGTAGTCCCTTCTCTACTGTGCAAATGTCTGTAATTGGAAATTCTGGCATGTGAACACACATGACTCTCCTGCCCATAAGGTCACTATCCTACTGACCTCCATCTGGACAAGACCCCCCTCCATGGTTGCTGCTCCTAGTAATATGCTGGAAACCATCATGGCAGAGGAACTGGTGACAAGGTCCCCATCTTCTCCTGAGAAGAACTGTACCTTCTGACAGAGGAGATCTGGCAGTTACAGCCAGCTCTATAGACCGTAGATACAAGGTGGGTACAAAATATCAAAAAATAATATTGAATGTCGAGTGGGAGCATCACGAGTAACTTGTTTTTCTTGTTAAACAAGAGGGCTGAAGTAAGCTGTACTTTAATCACAGCAATTGCTTTAATGCATGATTGCTATGCTTTGAACACATCAATTCAATTCAAATAAAATAATCATGTCCTGTTCTTCACTTCAACATTCATTTACTGTTTAGCCTTCCGAGGCAGTTCACTTTGATTGTGTATGGGTGGATGTACTGTATCCAACAAATTATGTTAGGGAAAATATACTTTAACTTTTGCATACGTCTATTTTAACAAAATGGAATGATTAATAGGTAATGGTGGATCCTGAGTAAGGTTTAAACTCATCTGATTCCAGTTAGATACATGGCAACAAGGTGTAAGAATATGTAGAAATATAGATGCATCCAGGAGGGTGATTTTGTGTTAAAACTGCAGAGTCGATAATGCAATTCCACTTCTTACTGATGAGAAATGTGCTCATGGTAAGAAAATGTTAAATACAATGTGTCATGTCACAGTTATACAATCATCGATGAGCGAAGCTGGTGGGTAGTTACCTCCCAGATTCAAACTGCTACAGCTATGTGTATATTCAATTTCAGGATTCCAACATTCAGAAACCACATTTATCCGTTTGATCCATTATAATCCATGTTTATTCCAAAAATATGTCGATGTTATTACAGAGACAGTGAAATTCCACACTTTTGATGCTTTAGGATTGCCCATCCAGGCCTTATTCTATAGCACGTCAGAATTCACATTGCTTCTTTGGAAACCGTGCATATGTGTACCCAATGCATATACGCCCTTCGTCAGGGGTATGCAATATGAACAAAGCCCATCAGTTGACAGAATTCATCATAAAAAAGCATAAAACATAAAAACGTGAATACACCATTTCATTAACTTAATATGCCCTTATGCCCTGTATTTATTCCAAAAATATTTCAATGTTATTACTGTCTCTGTAATAATATCAAAATATTTTTGGAATAAACATGGATTATAATGGATCAAATGGATAAATGTGGTTTCTGAATGTTGGAATCCTGAAATTGAATATCCACATAACTGTAGCGGCTTGAATCTGGGAGGTAACTACCCACCAGCTTCGATCGTCAACGTTTTGTCAGTGCGATGAGGACAGAGCACGGGTCAAGCCAGCACGCTAAATCTTTGCCATTGAGCAGTAGCAAAAAAAGAGACTAAACAGTTAAATATGGTGTGCATCCTATCATCTTGCTTATACATAATAAGTGACTGTCCTACCGAATGATTGCACCCTGCAACGAATAAGTAAAAAGAGAACGAGAAATATACGGAAGTTATTTGGGAATTGTGCAGTCACATCAAGCACATCGGACTTAAAAACATTTGGATTTCTTATCACTAAAAATTGGACATTTCACTACTGAACATTGCTGCTGTTTATTTTTGTTTTTCGCGTAGCACATTAGGAACATTAATAATCAAAAAAGTAAAAACGCATTGAATTACTTTTATGTAGTACAAGGATTTTCAGTAGGCATGTGTATTTTTTCAGTTTTCATGGGCTGAATCAGCCACTGTGGTCACGTGGGAATTTAAACCTCCCAGCTTGTAAATCGATTTCACCTGAGGGGGCACAATAAGGTTATTTAATGAACAACTTGTGTGGGAGTTAGTAACAAACAGTCACGCTGCCGGTTGCGGCACGTAATAATAGAGATTCTAATCGTACATGAACAGCAGGGTGAATCGAATGTAAATGGTTTTTCGGGGTTACAAGAGGGAGGCACAGAATTAGGTTTTGCATGAGTTTAAACATGGGACAAATAGTTTTTGTTGTAAGGGAGCACATAACAGTATTGGTGGCTAATAGGGAAGCCACAGGTTATGGTTTTCATATAAGGAGAGTTTAAATACGGAGTGTATTGCACTGCAGGGCATAAGGGCATATTAAGTTAATGAAATGGTGTATTCACGTTTTTATGTTCATATGCTTTTTTATGATGAATTCTGTCAACTGATGGGCTTTGTTCATATTGCATACCCCTGACGAAGGGCGTATCAGCCCGAAATGCATTGGGTACACATATGCACGGTTTCCAAAGAAGCAATGTGAATTCTGACGTGCTATAGAATAAGGCCTGGATGTGCAATCCTAAAGCATCAAAAGTGTGGAATTTCACTGTCTCTGTAATAACATCGAAATATTTTTGAAATAAACATGGATTATAATGGATCAAACAGATAAATGTGGTTTCTGAATGTTGGAATCCTGAAATTGAATATCCACATAGCTGTAGCGGCTTGAATCTGGGAGGTAACTACCCACCAGTTTCGATCGTCAACGTTTTGTCAGTGCGATGAGGACAGAGCAGGGGTCAAGCCAGCACGCTAAATCTTTGCCATTGAGCAGTAGCAAAAAAAAGAGACTAAACAGTTAAATATGGTGTGCATCCTATCATCTTGCCTATACAGTTATACAATCAGTCATACATCTGACCTGAATCACTAGATCCAACACAAGGGTGATAGCAACATTTATCAATCGTTAACATTTTCTCCCCGGCTTAAGTATAGGGTTGTCTACACGTACGTGACATGAAGCCTAAAGCTGAAGTGTCTGGAATTTAGACATCATGTAATCATTATAGGAAATACTGAGTATTTTCAATTTCCACCACAGGAATTGCCTTATTGATGGAAGAGAAAGTAAATGTTTTCTCAGCACCTAGTGTCATATTCGATATTTGTGTGATATCTAACGAAAACAGTAGCACATCTTGGGCTTCTATTCCACATTGAGACAGATGTCTTTTTTTCATGTCTGCGTTGCATGACTGTTAATAGCTTTTTTTTCTTTGTTCTCATTTCCCTTCCCTGTATGTAGCCCCATGTCAAGAACAAGATCTGGTTGGTGATAGCTAGGAGGTGCCATGGGCACCACTCCATCCATTGTAAGAAATGCTGGGACGATCTTCAGCAGTGGATTCACCTCTCAGCATGTGCTCCACACAACTGGAGCTCAACCCTGAGAATCTCATTCTCCACCACAGTTGGCTCCTTTTCTGTGAATCTGGGGTTGCTTCTGCCAGCCATTTTCATATTTTCAATACAGCATT
Organism: Calotriton arnoldi; assembly: GCA_963921515.1. Classification (NCBI taxonomy): domain Eukaryota; kingdom Metazoa; phylum Chordata; class Amphibia; order Caudata; family Salamandridae; genus Calotriton; species Calotriton arnoldi. Next base: position 800,134 of record CAWUFW010008437.1, on the reverse strand, counting down.
ATCCTCCCAGCAGAAAAAATAGGTGCGGCGTTCCTTGAGCTTAAGCTCACTTAATTTCCACTACGGCCCCCAGCGCCTTGAGACCCGTAAGGGTGAGTAGCTGCGCTATATAAAAAAACGGACTTACTTATTATAGGCAAGTGGGAATACTAGCCACACTTCTTTCAATATCTGAATGTTTCATTGCATGCTACCCTGTTGTTCAAGTGCTCTATGAACTAATAATTGTCACCTGATCCAACACTCATGGTCAGAAATGTTACTTTCTGTGTAGCTTGTTTCAGTTGGGCATAGCTAGGCCTTGTGCCGCCATTGGCAGTTGCTGCGTTTGCCGCCCGCAGCGCACCAATGTAAGAGCAAGGAGGGAGGTGCTGGTGATTCCTGCAATGGCCGCCCGGCGACAGCCGCAGGTATGGCCACCACCACCCCCAAAACCTGCGCCGCCCATGGCGGACCGCCACCCCCTGCCACCCCTTACTATGCCACTGGCTTGTTTGCCATTGACCATATCAGGTTGCAAGCTGGTTTTGGTTCCTTCTGGTTTGAGATTCAATATAAGCCTTCTTTAATCAATATCAATCAAAGTGCATATCGACTTTTATTCTAAGGTAACCTTTGCTAAATCGGACCACTCTCTGGGTCTTATGGAGTTTTGGAAGGCAATTGCTAGTACCAGGAAGACCTGATGTCCTGTCTAACATATGAGGTTTTGCACCATCTGTTTCACTGTACTATACCAACTCTGGTGTCTGTTCAGAAAGGTAAATTTACCCATGTAGATTTACTGATATGTAGAGTTACTAATGAACACACTTTTTTTTGCTATTCGCCATTTCTGAATATAAATTTACTACTTTGTGCACATTACCTATATGCTCAGCCGTAAAAGAGAGGGTTGGGGTCTGCTACAGGACTTATGAGTGTGAAGTTACTACTAGTAACTTTTCACATATAGGCGGAGATCTTTCTATGGAATAGGGAAAAATTATGAAGATAAGAATTATTACAAAATACAAAAAATATGAATGTAAATTAACAAATGAATTATTATTATTAGAGAACTAACTAAATTAATATTTAAATAATAATTAAATAACAATTATATATTATTTAATTTAAAATTACTTATATTTAAAATAATTTGTACAATCCCACCTTCACTATTATTTTTATATTTAATACATTTTATTAAAACATATTTTATTTTTATTAGGATTACATTAGTCAGTAGGTTACACTAGTGCCAACACGCCACTGGCACTTGCGTTCTTTTAGAAAATATATCAATATCAATATTTGCTTAATTAACTTTTATTAATTTAAGAATCTTATTAAAAATTGAAACATTACATTTAATTAAATAAACAAAAAATAAATATGAATGTATTTAATTTTACAAATGTATGCTAAAGTAACTTTTAACACTTACCAAAGACATATGCAAATCAAAATTTTAAATCATTTTTTTACCTTAACATTATTTCATATGGGGTATTACCTGCCTCCATTATAGTCAATGGTAGTGTGTTGCAGTATATGTGTTTGGGCATGTGTGGTGCAGGACTTACTTCAGCACTGGGCAGGAGTACATTTTCTGTTTTGGCTCCTTTTTGACTATAGTAATTTTGGAAGTGCAGATTGGGAATAGCAATGAGATACTCTTTTGTGGATTGGTGTTTGTTTTTGCACTTCCCTCTTTAAAACCACCCATACTCCACTCTAAGCCTCTCCTTACACCTCCCTAATACCTTCCGTTTAGTAGTAAGTATTTCCCATTTTCCAGACTCTATCCCAGGTTCTTCTCACATTTACTACTAAAAAGTATACCTACTTGTGTGTAGACCTCTGTAACTGAGGCTGAGAACTCTGCAAAGAAAAGATAGGAGAGGCAGACACAGTGGTGTGGTTTCCACAGGTAGGTTTGTGATTAACATTTTGTCATATGTCCTAGAAGTAGTAAACTGACTACAAAGTGCAGTTTGAGAATATGTCCCTAAGCGTTGATTTCATGTCAGCCATTCAACTCTTCCCCATCTTGAAAAATGTCCTTCAGAATGATCTGAGATATTTGTTATTCTTTTGGCAAACCTTCTTAACTCCAAGGACCTATATTTATTACATATGTCCATTAGAGGCCGGATTTTATATATGTCCATATTGAGACATCCATTTCCTATGGCCCTAGATGAATTCAAAATGTCTATATGTCTCACTAGCATGCCCAATTTTTACAAACCTGGTGTGACTCTTGGGCATTGTGGACGATGAGGTCTTTAAGTGGCCTGGGTCCTGCTGCTGTTGAGCAATGATAGTTTTTTAAAAAAGGACATTGAAACGGGCCACAATGGGTCCCTGTTTCATGCTGTGGCCTGCAAATACCCACTGTGGACCGCGGTAGGCAACTTGGCTCACATCACTTGAGTCTTGTAGCACTTCTGCTAGTACTGCCCTCTACCTTCACCATGAAATCAGGAACAGATATATAATTGGAAGAGGATGGCCAATGATGTTGTTTTAAAGGCATCTCAAGTCTGCTATGGCTCCTTACACTGTTCAATTAGAGAAACCTGGAGAGAGCCACCATTGAATACACTGGAGCCTCACATAACTGCCCTGCATGATCTCTGAACCCATCCTTTGCTGCTGGCTACCTGACTTTTGGTGGTGGGCGTCGTATTGACAAAATGAAATCCAGAATCATCCGTGGACAGATATTGTATAGGCACAAGGTGAGTCACTGATTAGTCGGTGGGATTTGGTGGGACTGGCCTAGTTTTAAGTGATAATTTCAAGAGTGTGCATTGATAATTTCAAGAGTGTGCATTTTCCTTTTTTGTTGTACCTCTTCCTCCTCACTGCCTGATGTAGCCAACCTTTTGAGTATACGTCTGTATTCCGTGTATGATTTTATCTACTTGCACCAGTTAAAAGGCCCTTACAATATCTTTAGATGTTTCTGATATGTATACTTATAATTGCAGCATCAAACGGAATTCTAATTCAGACAGATTTTTGTTTTTGATAGTCAGCATTTTAATGCACCCATCTGATTAGAGCATATGACACCACCAAGAACCCCTGTAGTTGTTTCTGATTAGAGGTCAATGGGATTATGGTTTAAACTACTTAAACATTCCAATTTTTAGTCACTGTGAGTTTGCCACATAGTATTATTTATCCCTTAAGTTGCTAATAGTGCCGATGGTGGCATAAAGGATGAGAACTTTTATTTTCTGAGATGATAGCTTTGTTTTCCAAAAGCTACCATGATGCTGTGAAAGAACTGTTCAGATCTTTCATAGCCAAGCCTGGCTGCAGTATGGCTGACATATTGCCTAAATGTCTTCTTCAACTAGTATTTTGTTATAAATACTTAACTATGGAGTCAATGGAAATAAGAGTGAGCAGCTTGTTCCCTTCCTTTCTATTGTAAACATGTAGCTGGAGAAGTATTCAGTTGCAAAACACATTTATGGTCAGATTGACATTTGCCATTCTTATCAGAATGGTGAGTTTATTTTTCATATTATTTCTAGATTCATTTGTGCAATGACTGGCTGTATTTGGTGATGATCCATGAGTTGCAAAAATGGGTAAAGTAGTGAATCTAGATGATCATAAAGATTTCCTCATGTGATAAATATCCTTTTTTAAAAGCTGTGAGGAATTAATAACTGTTTTAGTAAGTTTGGATAGGCTATTAGGACCACCATAATGCTGTTCCAATGTAGGGAAAAGTTGGTGACGCACCTCTTGAAAGAACTCTACCTTATAACAGTACATTTCTGCTCCAAGAATCAAGATACCTCTCCTAACACTCATTTAGTGTATGCTGGCCTTTGACACGGCACAGCACTCCACTGCCTTTTGGCTAGGTGTGTGCCATAAAAATACTTATTCAAAAAGAGGGGGAGAAAGAGGAAAAACTGGGTTCACCCTCCTTTTAATTATGTATTCAACAAATAGAAAAAACCCAGTCAGGGAGAAGAAATAAAGCTCTCCACCTTGATGGAAAAAATCAGGAAAACATTGTTTTTCCTAGAGAACACTCACCCACCAGGGTTTCCCCTTGGGGGCATGCTTCATCATTGGGGTTCATCCCGATCCGCTGCGGATCGAGGAGTGCTGCGACCAAAAGGATACGCGGGAGCACTTAAAAGATAGCGTCTTTGATAAAGCATGTAGCTAGTGAGGGGAATGGGAAAGATGTACTAACAGATTAAAAATACCTGACTAGTAGGACTCTTGCTTTATTTATGCCTCTAGTCGGTACAGTTAAAATCAGGGGTTACTGGTTGAAGAGGTAATAGTAATGGGTTTAACTCTTCAGGGTGGTCAACATGTTTCGTGTCTTTCCCCTAATGGCTCTTCTTCAGGACCGATAGGAAACCAGTTCCTACTGGTGCTATTCCATGCTGTCCTCTAAAAGGGTCTCTTATTTAATGCATGCCATGGCAATTCACATAGTCATACATACGATTGATATAGCCTGTAACGTCATTCCGTATATGTTAGGCTGAGTGTGGTCCTAGCTGCTGAGCTCTGAGGAGTTCTGGCTAGTTTTGATGTGGGAAGTTTTGATGTGGGAAGAGGCACCCCAGTTGTGACGGAACATCTCTATGGGGGCAGGCAGCATTGTAGGTGTAAGCCAAAGACTGGATCAAGTGATTGACATCTTGGGGGCCATCCTCTCTGTGTGGTCTGCCTCACAGAAAGGTCCTGGGAGGATAGTGCCTACTCAAACAACAGTGCTTTTGGGATATTGACTGAAAGATCTGCCCCAGCCAAGTTTCCATTGCTGGTTGGTTTGTACCTCCTCATTAATTTTCCAAATCAAAGGTACCCAGAATGGAGTTATATGTAGACTTGTATATAGCTTTGATTGACACTCTCCTAATGTTTTGTTTCAGGATTTTGGAAAAGTGAAAGGACATTTCCCCCATGATCATCAAATGAACTGTGATAGGACACTTCTCCAACTATTGATTTTTTATTTGGATTTCTCCTCATTTGAACTCCCCCTCATGAGATTTGTTAGGCTTTGCCCCTCCATCCCTTTGAATACATGGAGGATGAAGATTCTTCATGGTTTACTTTTTCACGATTTGGTGCTAGGCCTTCAGGAATTGGGGTACATGTTCGCTAAATGTTGTATATTTACTGAGAGTATATCTAGGATACCTATATTTCTGCAACCTATTGTATGTTTGTTTCTGTCCTGGCCTTAGGTTGATTTGCAATATTTTGTAAGGATCATTGCAGCTTGGGGTGTGTTAATGGTTATTTGGGCACATGGCTGTTGACAAGGATTGGATGGTGAGAGGTAAGTGTCTCAACAGTAATGTAGTGGAGCCTTGTGTTAGACATTCAGTGCACACCATCCACTTATGTTCAATTCAAATGTTCTGTCCATCACTTTTTTGCATACTTCAGTGTGATGCTGTTAAGTTTTCTTTGTTCAAATTAATTTACACCTCTTCTGGAAACTTCTCAAGTGTATTTACTGTAAGTACAAGACATTGACCAACAGCCCATTTAGGCAGCAAAGTCTAACTGACAATATTCAAACATCTGCTTGGTGCTGGCATACAGATCATTGTGTTGTCGTCACGGAGCCAGGCATGGTTCTAGTTTCCTAGGATATGCCTGATCTACTACGATTCTAAATACAGAATATTGCAAAACCCTAAACCTCAACACATCTTCCCCCTTACAATATTTGCAAACAGAAAAAACTGGAATAATTTGAAAAGGATAAATATACTCGTTAATCATACAGATTTGAAATAAGAAAATAGCATGTGTAAAAAACCAAGCCAGTAAATACTCAATCGTAACATATTCATTGAGCAAAGCTTGTCTGACCCTTGCTCTCCAACCAGGTTTATACAGAGCAGACTTAACATTTACTTTTTTTTGTACCATAGCAGAGTTCCTATTCACAAAAGATCTATCGGATGTTCCATATTTGTCCTCACAGGATTTTGTCAGCCGGGACATATTCCACACATCACCTGAGTTCAACACAACTGTATATTTTTTCTCACTTCCGAGATAATGAAATGTGCCATGAACTTTGAACGCCCTTTCTTTAAAAATCCAGGCTTCCTGACTAACACTTTATCTCCACCATTTCATGTTTACTCACACACTGAATTATTTTTATCAAATTGAGCTTTATACTTTACTTGGTGTAATGTTCTGCGAAAACTCTGGCTCTTCCTCAAAATAAAATACATCTCTTTTCCTACCATTAATATTCAACCATGCCAGATTGAGTTTATTGTGAGGCTTGCTGCCTCTCAATGCAGCATATGGAGACACTAACGTAATACCATTTGGCAGGTTGTGGTGAGCCCATTATGTTTCTCTTAACACTTTTAAAATTATTTTTGGTTAGTAAAGCTCTTTGTGCACAACTCTTCACTATCTTGTTCATACTCACGACTAAACTATTGGCTTGCAGTGAGTACAAAGCCATCTTAAAGTGTAGAGGTGTGGTGCAGCGGCCAGGGCAGCTGACTTCGGAGCACAGGGTTCACGGTTCGATCCCCGGCTCCAGTGGCAGCTCAGCTCAGCACCATGTGACTCTGGGCAATAGCTCACTTAATTTCCACTACGGCCCCCAGTGCCTTGAGACCCGTAAGGGTGAGTAGCTGCGCTATATAAAAAAAACTGACTTACTTACTTATTATAGGCAATTCTTTGAGAAACACACACATTTCCTGTGATATAAATTGTACACCATTGTCCGTTATCAGACATTTAGGTACAACTTCATGAGAGAATTTCTCAGTAAGAAAGTCAAACACCGTTCTAGTGTTCACAGATACTACACACTGTGTGACAGCCCATTTGGAAGTATAGTCAACTAACAACACAACATAATGTTCATCACTGGCTAAAAGTTCAAAATGCCCTGCAATATCTAGTCCCAACTTGGATCAAGGCTCTACCGGAATTTCAACTAAAGACAATGGAACTGTTCTTGTCTTTCTGTATTTGTCATTTTTAGCACACTGCCAATAGTCTTTCACCAACTCCTCCACTTGGTGATCCATTCCCAGCCAAACTCCTCCACTTGCTGATCTATTCCCAGCCACTAATACCATGCCCTTAATCTGGACTCTGTCAAATTTCTCCCCAAGTGTCCTTTGTGTGCCAGATTTATTAACTTATTCTCCAATTCATAGGATGAAATTACTCAGTTTCCCCTCAGGATCTTCCCCTCCACAACGCACAGCTCATCCTTCACATTTGCAAAACCTTTCAGTTCATAAGGCATGTCCTTAGTATCTGTCCACCCGTTGACAATGTACTCACTCATAGTCTCAAACTCTGTATCCTTGGAATTCGCATCAGACCATTCCTTGACGTCAACTGCAGATTCACATACCTGAGTTGCTACTACAAGAATCGTCTTGATTGATTGGCAACCTCGACAAGCAGTCTGCCATACTATTCTTAAATCCCTGAACATACTCTTCCACAAAATTGAACTCTTACAATCCATCCATCCATAATTTTATTCTGAGAGATAAAATCTTCACTTCTCTGCAAGTGAATATCTAAGAAAGTGGTTGATGGTCAAACCTAATTACAAAAGGTATCCCCTGCAAGTAAAATTTAAAATGAAGAATGGTCCAGTACACAGCCAAAGCTTCCCGTTCTATCACTGAGTACCTTTCCTCAGCACCTTTCAAAGAGCGAGAAGCAAATGCCACCTCATTCACATCCATATCCACCAATTGTGACAACACTTCACTCAACCTCTTGATGATAGCATCAGTAGATACAATTGTTCTCTTGCAGGCATCAAAATGTCCAAGTGTAGGTGACTTCCTAATGCTGATCTTAATCTCACAAAATGCTGACCCACAATCATCCGTCCACTCAAATGTAGAATTATTTTTCAACAACAATCACATAGGCTGCAATGAGCTAGGAATGTTCGGAATAAACTTAGAACAGAAGTCTGCCAACCCCATGAATGAACACAACTGATCCTTGTTTTCTGGCATCGGTGCCTTCACAATACTGTTAGCCAAATCCAATTTGGGACTCATCCCTTCTCCCACAATAGTGTGACCCAAATAGGTTACCAAAGTCACCCTAAATTTGCACTTCTATTTTTTATGACCAGTCCAGCCTCTTTCAATTACTCTAACACTTGCCACAACCGCTCCTCATACTCATGTTGCTCTTTGGCATAGACTAATGTATCATCTTGGAAATACAACACCTTATGAAGTCCCTCCAGGATTTTCTTCATTACTCTTTGAAAGCATGCAGATGTAGATGCTAGTCCAAAATGCATGAGAATGAATCGATAAGCACCCTATGGGGTTACAAATGATGTCAGAAGTCCAGACCCAGGATGGAGCATAAGCATAGGACCAATCCATGACATTAAAACATTTTGCGTCTCTTATTAAAACTAGTGTTTCTGGAATGTTAGGCAAAGGCTGCCTGTCCACCCATATATGTTTGTTCAGCCTACGTAATCCACAGACATCCTAATCTCTCTTCCATCATCCTTCTGAACGAAAACCACTTGGGCTAGCCATTCTGAACACTCTATCTCTTCAATCACCCCCAACTCCAACAATCCTTTGGGATGTATTATCCTAGCTGTGGGGTGCGGGCTGTTTCTAAAAGAAAGAAGGCACAGAAGATATTATTCTAAAAGTAACACAAATTCCCCTCGATGGAGCTTAACATCCAATGTGTGAGGAGTTCTGCCAATAATGCAGTACATGGAAAAACGGTTGTCCAACCCAGCAGAGCAACATTGCCCAGTCCAGCAGACCAACAAGTCTCTAGCCTGCCGATTCACTTCACCAAGCCTCTAAACTCTTCTCTTAGTAACTGCTGAGGTCACAAGTGTGATGGAGTGATCCAGTACCTTTGAAACAAAACCAGAAACGAGACGGAGAGACTCAGTACCAGGGAATTTAAACCATAAACGTGATGGACAGCCCAGAACGGGGGCAAAGAGCCCAAAACTCGGGTCATAGATCCAAAGGAACCAGAACCGGTACTGAGAGCCCAAAACGGGGACAAGGGTCCCAGAACTAGAACTGGGTTAAAGAGCTCAAAACGGGGACAAAGGACCCAGAACTAGGACTGACAGTCCAGAAACGGGTCAAAACGGGGACAAAGGTCCCAAAGGAACCAGAACCGGGCCCGAGCCCTAGAACCGGGTCAAGGAGCCCAAAACGAGGACGGAGGGTCCAGGACCAGGTCAAAACGGGGACAAAGGTCCCATGACTAGGACGGAGAGTCCAGAACCAGGTCAAAACGGGGACAAAGGTCCCAGAACTAGGACGGAGAGCCCAGAATGGAGACAAAGCCCAGAACTAGAACCAGGTCTAAGAGCCCAGAACCTGTGAAAGAGAAAACTAGGCCTGTGACAAAGAACCCAGAACTTGGACATAGACCTGAACCAAAGGAAAAAAAAAAACAAGACCGGGCAGAGTGCCCACTACCAAGAACCTAAAAAAAAAACTGAGACAGAGAGTCCAGAAGCGGAGTAAGAGGCCCAAAACCAGTGAAAGTGGCCCAGAACCAGAGAAAGAGAACCAGAACCGGGACAATGCGACCCACAACTAGGACAGAGAGTCCAGACTCGAAGAAAGACAACCGCCCAGAAACGGGACACAGTGCCCAGAATCTGCAAAGGAGAGCCAGAACCGGTGAGAAATGGTGGAAAATAGAAGCTCCCCAACAAAAATAAAAGAACTGGTAGAATCAAAAGTCACCCAGAACGCATACAAATAAAATCGACAGGCGAACTCAAGTATGAAATGTCACTCAGTAATGAAGTGAATCAAGGAGAGGGAGAAACGGGCTATTCTTTATCCAGGTCCAGCATACATGTCCGTTAATTAAACTCTACAAAAGTGGTATGCAGTTCCTAATGTTAAAAGCAGGAGATAGTGTGTTTTCATGGGCTCCACATGGAGGTGTGGAGTCACAGAAGTGGGGAGAAGGATCCTCTCCTCTTGGAAAAAAACCCTCACACACCCAGCCAGCTAGGTGTCTTGCTTCATCATCGGGTCTGCTCCTTATCGGGTCGGCGCTGCAATACCCGATCGGCACCCGAGATGGGGCCTTCTTGGCGGAGATCTTTATTCCATATGCCGGTGGGTGAGGTGCGTGTGAGGGCCCTAGATCAGTGTAGGTGATGGTGATGTGTAGGGAAGTGGAGTAAAAACGGGGAGGTGGTCCACTCAAGATAATTTTAATGAACGTGGCCCCTACCCTAGTTAAAAATAAAACAAGGCGCGTATCTCCACTCTAAGGATGTGAAGTTTATGCGCTTGTAGAAAAGGTCAACATGTTTCTTGCCCATTAATCTATTAGATGGCAATTCATCAGGACCAAATAGGATCTACCTACACTTTTTGGTGGTGGTCAACAATGAAGTGAAGTGAGAAAGTAACCACCATTACAGCACCCTAAAAAGTGGTACCTGTAGATCCAAAAACACAATCCCATTAGGGTCAAGGTTGCACGGCATCAGTACCGGCTGGTGTAGACACTAATGTGTAGTGTCGGTTCCTCTGGAATACGGGCGGCGGTTGTCCTACCCTCACGCAGCCGGTCCGGGCAGACCACATGATGAAGCAAGACACCTAGCTGGCTGGGTGTGTGAGGGTCTTTTTCCAAGAGGAGAGGATCCTTCTCCCCACTTCTGTGACTCCACACCTCCATGTGGAGCCCATGAAGACACACTATCTCCTGCTTTTAACATTAGGAACTGCATACCACTTTTGTAGAACTCAGTAATGAAGCACAGAAATGTATCTACAAACTACTGAGCACCTAAAAAAAAAAATTATTATAAAGGACTTTGTGATCATATGACAGCACTTCAAGCAAGAATGAAGACTGCAAACATCACAAGCGGCATTGCACCTGGTAATCTCGATGAGTACACAGGACTGTGGTGTCTGCCGTTGGAGTTCAACGGACCTCACAACTTTGAAAATCTTGACGCCCAGACAGCATTACGCCGTCTCTCTCTTCAGCAAAGCTTAATTCACCTAATTTTCACCCCTTTGCAACTATTACATCTGGAACATTAAAGAAATGTGTAAACTAAATCATGGAGGCATCTGGTGCACAGTTCATCTACAACCTAGGTGGAAAGCGGTTGTGGACAAGGACAGGTTGAAGAAAGAGACCTTCCCTTCCTGTTTTTGCCAGTCGAAGGGGGGTAGGTGGTGGTGATGCCTGTCGTTTTGGTAATGTTCCTCACTTCACCTTTGACTCCAAAACGCTTTCTTGCCCTTGCGAACCAGAAGCTCAAGATGTTGCAGACCTTCTGCCTATTCGAAGGATTATTGTTGTTAGTCTCCCATACATTAAGCTTTCTTTTGTGTTTTGTTTCTTTATTTCCTTTTCTCTGTAAAGGCGGAAGATGTGTTGTATATTTGTGCTTCATGCAACATGGCCACCTGTGGTCATTAGCCCTTTCTTTGTGTTCTCACTTCCCCAGCCTTCTAGAATACCTGTGAGTATTCTAGCTTGTACTTGAGTGTTCGACTCTTGTCAGTTGATGGTCTGGTCAGCTGGCTAGGTGTCCGCTCAGCTGTGCTCTTAAATAAAACTACTATTGTAACTTAACGTAAGTGTCCTGTTCCTGCATAACCTTATTTACAACACTTTTCAATTCTCCCTCAAAGGAATTTATCATTAAATGACGAATATTTTCTCAGCTTGCTCACAAAGGGTATAGCCCCATCTTTCAGAATAATTTTGTGTTCAAAATTTCTCAACTGTCACAAGTCACTACCAAAGACTTTGGGAAACTTGTTACACACATCCTCTGGCACCCCATCTATTGAGTGAGACAAGACTTTCTATGGAGTATTGAGATTTTAGGCAATTCCCATTTCCTTCTGATGTCTCCATTCTAAGGATTGTCACCCCTTCTGGCAACATACACCATCCCAACTGTTTCCCAATCTGCAAATTTAATTTCATGAATGCTGTTAGATTTGGGGGTCTCTGGTTGGCAGAGGTAGGTACCTTTGACCAAATAGGACCCTTGAGTCTAGTCAGGGTAAGGGGGATACACTACTAAAATAACCCCTGCTCACCCCCTTGGTAGCTTGGCACGAGCAGACAGGCTTATCTCAGAGGCAGTGTGTAAAGCATTTGTGAACACATACAGTAATCAAGTGACAACACTACAGATGGACACCACACCAGTTGTATATTAAAAATAAGTATCTTTTTTATAGATTTAACACAAGACCACAAACGACAAAAATCCACAATACTGTACTTCAAAAACAGTAGAATTAGCTCAGTTCTCTTTAGATGGTAAATGCGACACTTTGAGTTCAATGTACCTTAGGATGCGTAACGCTATACAACGAAAGTGTTGCAGGGAAGGTGAAGCGTCGGTTCCTTACACGCAAGAACGGTGATGCGTCGGGTCCCTACTGATGCGTAGGGATGCGTCGGTTCTTCTCGGCGTGGGGAGGTGATGCGTCGGTTTCTTACTGCGCTTCCGTGGCGATGCGACCAGCAACGCCGTGATGCGATGAAGATCCGGTGCAATGAAACAAAGATGGCGTCTTCTTCTTGATGCGACACGATGCGTGCACGCCCGACGGCCGTGCGGTGACTCAACGATTCTTCCGAGCCGCGACAGGCCCTGCGACTCGCTTCCCGCTGATGCGGCGGCGTCTGTTGCGACGTCAATCCTCTTCTCCGGCGATGCGAGGCGCTTCGGCAACGATGCGACGGCCGTGCGGCGACTCAATGATTCTTCTGAGCCGTGACAGGCCCTGCGACACGCTTCCCGGTGATGCGGCGGCGTCTGATGCGACGTCGGTCCTCTTCTCCGGCGATGCGAGGCGCTTTGGCAACGATGCGGCAGCGGCGGCGACACTCTTCTCCGTTGATGCGGCGGCGTCTGATGCGACGTCGATCCTCTTCTTCGGCGATGCGAGGTGCTTTGGCTGCGGCGCCGATGCTTCTTCTTCGTGAGTCACGCTTCCAGCTCCTTGCGACACGCAGTCCCTCAGAAAGTCCAGCACAGCAGCAGGCACTTTCCAGAAAGACTCTTGGGGAGCTGGTTGGTGAAGTCTGTTGTTCCTGAGACTTCAGCAGGAGGCAAGCTCTTCTCTCAAGCCCTATGAGATCTGTTACAAGTTGATGAAAGTACACACAAAGTTCCTCTCTCCTTTCTTTGGCAGTCAGGCAACCACTGCAGGCCAATCCCCCAAACAGCACTCAGCTTAGGGATAGTCTCTTCCTCAGTTTCTCTGGTTCCTCTCCTCAGCAAAGGTTTCTTCTTGTTTCCCAAAAGTGATCTGATCTAAAGTTCTGGGGTTTGGGTCCCCTCTTTTATACACATATTCTCTTTGTTCTCTGAAGGCAGAGAGACCTTTGCCTAGTCCAAACCAGTTCTGGTCAGTCCTGGAGCACTTTGTTGACAAGACTCCTTCTTTCCTTTCACAGTGTAGGCCAGGGACATCAGACACACCACAGGAGGTGGAGCCAGCATTGTGGAGGGAAGGCACAGCCCTATTCAGGTCCCATGTGCAACTCCTCCCACCCATCTACATGCAGATCTCTCTATTCAGCCCTGTGCTGACTCACCCTGTCTCCTGGAATCCCCCAGCCCCTGTCACTCACAACCCAGACAAGGAATACACAACCTAGCAGAGGCAGGCTTGGATAGTTAGGCAAGAAAATACCTACTTTCTAAAAGTGGTATTTTCAAACACAGAATGTTAAAACCAACTTCACTAAAAGATGTATTTTATCATTCTGAGTTCAGGCATACTAAATTCGTTTTTCTACCATGTTCCCTGGGTCAGTTAGGATTATAAGATGTAATAATCAAACTGCCCATTCTGGCCTATGGGGAACAAGTAGCCTTGCAATAGTGAAAAACGAAAATGGCTGTAATTCACTATTAGGACATGCCACACACACCAGGGCATGTCCTACCTTATACTTACAATGCACCCTGCCCTTGGGCCTACCATAGGGGTGTCTGATATGAAGAAAAGGGAAGGTTTAGGGACTGGCAAGTGGGTGCACTTGCCCAGTCAACATGGCAGTACCAGACTGCACACAGGCTCTGCAATGGCAGACCTGCGACACACTTTTACAGGCTGCTTCTGTGGGTGGCACAACCAGTGCTGCAAGCCCACAAGCAGCATTTGGTTTACAAGCCCTGGGCACACTCAGTGCACTGTACTAGGGTCTGACAAGTAAACCAAACCAACCAATCATGGAGTCACTAATCCATACATCAATTTACCATAGGGAGCACTTGCACTGTGGCACTGAATAGCAGTGGCACAGTGCCCAAAGCATCTATAACCAGCAAAAACACATGAGGCAACAGCAAAAAATGGAAGGGAGACCCACGCCAACAGTGCCAGGTCTAACACGTGTCCCCTCCAGCTGAAATGTGGGGAGAACTACCCTACCTCCTGGGAGTTCTCTTCACTAAGGCGGAAAAATCTGGACAGACCATCAGCATTGGCGTGTTCTGTACCAGGGCGGTGTTCCACCGTGAAGTCCATCCCCTGTAGGGAAATGGACCACCTCAACAGCTTTGGATTCTCACCCCTCATCTACATCAACCATCTGAGGGGCCTGTGGTCTGAACCCGGAAGTGAGTCCCAAACTGGTATGGTCTCAGCTTCTTCAGTGCCCAGACCACAGCAAATGCCTCACGCTCAATCGCACTCCACCTCTGTTCCCGTGGAAGTAACCTCCTACTGATGAAGGCTGCGGGTTGATCTAGGCTCTCCTCATTTATCTGTGACAAAACAGCCCCCACACCATGCTCTGAAGCGTCTGTTTGAACGATAAACTCTCTGGCGAAGTTGGGTGCCAGGAGCACGGGCGCCGTGCACATGGCAGTTTTCAGGGCCTCAAAAGCTTTCTGACAGGTGTCAGTCCAAATCACTTTCTTGGGCTGCTTCCTGGAAGTCAGCTCTGTCATGGGTGCAACGATGCTGCCATACCTCTTGAAAAACCTCCTGTAATACCCAGTGAGTCCTAAAAAGGCTCTCACCTCTGTCTGGGTCTTGGAGGGCTCCCAAGCCAGGATGGTCTCAATCTTGGGCTGTAGGGGCGCCACCTGGCCGCTCCCAACCTGGTGTCCCAAGTACACCACGGAACCCTGCCCGATCTGGCACTTACTTGCCTTAATCATGAGGCCTGCCCTCCGCAGCGCCATCAACACTTCCCAGAGGTGGCGCAGATGTTCTTCCCAACTGGCGCTGAACACTGCAATGTCATCCAGGTAGGCGGCACTGAACTCTTCCAGTCCAGCCAACACCTGGTTGACCAACCTCTGAAAGGTGGCAGGGGCATTCTTCATCCCAAAGGGCATAACCCGCAACTGGTAGTGCCCATCTGGTGTGGAGAATGCTGACCTCTCTCTTGCCCCATCAGTCAAGGCGATCTGCCAGTACCCAGACGTTAAGTCAAACGTGCTGAGGTACCGTGCAGCCCCTAACCGATCGATGATCTCATCAGCTCTGGGGATGGGGTGCGCGTCAGTCCTCGTGACTGAATTGAGCCCTCGGTAGTCCACACAGAACCGGAGTTCTGGCGTGGCACCCGGTGCGGCAGCCTTTGGGACCAAGACCACTGGGCTGGCCCAAGGACTGTTAGAGGACTCAATCACCCCTAACGCAAGCATCTTGGAGACCTCCTCCTTGATGCAAGCTCTCACCCTGTCAGTTACCCTGTAAGTTTTGTGCTTAACAGGACTGTCTCCAGTGTCCACATCATGGAGGCACCAATCAGTGACACTGGGAATCAGGGAGAACAGATCAGAAAACTGTCCCAGCAACTGGTGACAGTCATTCTGTTGCTCAGGGGTCAGGGTGGAAGAGAGGTTCACACCATCCACCGACCCATCTCGCTCTGTCGCCGATAGGAGGTCAGGAAGAGGCTCAGTCTCCTCCTCCATTCCAGCATCTGTCGCTAAGAGCATGCCAACTTCGGACCTCTCCAAGTGGGGCTTCAGGTGGTTGACATGCAGGACCCGCAAGGGGTTCCTGGGAGACCGCAAGTCCACCAAGTAGGTAACAGGACTCTTGCGCTCCACCACCTCAAATGGTCCGGTCTGTAGGAGAGTAGGATCTGCTTCACATGGGTACCCCCACTTTTTGCTGTTGCTTCACTGTTTTTCGACCTCAGTCTGGCTGGGGCCCTGCTAATCAGAACCCCAGCCTAGCTGCTTCCTCTCTAAAATGGTTTCCATGTGCCTTAGGCACATCTCTGATTGGAATCTGGAGTGCCCTTATAAGTCCCTAGTATATGGTATACTATGTACCCAGGGCATAGGTACCTCAGAGGCCTACCAGGGGCTGCAGCATGTATTGTGCCACCCCTGGAAGGCCATCCAAAATGACACCACAGGTCTGCTACTGCAGCCTGGGTAAGGTGGTGCATGCACCCCTTACTGTGATATAGGCTACCTATATCACTACATACATACACACATATAAACCTATAAGTCACTCCTATGGCAGGCCTTATCAATCCTGAAGGCAGAGTGCGTGGTTCCTATGTGAGAGGGTGCCCCTGCATGAGCTGGGCCCCTCTGCAGCGTTCGGAGACCCTTCTCTGATGCTGTTTGTAGTGCAGCCCGACCATATACTCTTAAGCGCATTATAACCTTGCATTAAATGCTAACTTTAGGATGGCTGCACGGAAACATGTCGTGTTTGGTGTCAAACATCTTGGAATACTACCCCCCCCCCCGCCAGTTCTGGCGGCGGGGGTAGCATTCCACCCTTCTAGAGGGAGAGACATGTACACACCGGTATACCCGGTACTGACTTTCCAGAGCCCTGGCATCACAAAATGGATGCCGCTGCCACAGACACGAGTCTGGCCTCCTGCTGCTGACCGAAACTCCGGCAGGGGAGGCATGGACAATAGGTTTCCTGTCTCAGGGAGGTGTAACCACCTCCCCAGACAGGATAGTGTGTATTGGGGCTGGGCGGGAGCACTCTCTGGTGCTTTGAAGTCCTGCACTGGGGGCACATTTGGTGTCCCTGTGCATACCCCAGTTCAAACCGGCTCAGGGGCTTCCAGCCCCTGCTCTGGCACGAAACTGGACAAAGGGAAAGGGGTGTAACCACCCCTCTGCCCTGACCCTCCCATAGGTGGGGCCACAGAGTATGTCCAACCCCCTACCTTAGTATAAGTATGGGACCCCAGTCCTTAGGACTTTAGATTTACCTGGACGAAACTCTGATACAGAATCCTGGACCTTCGACGCTCTACTGTAAGATTAGAGGACTGAAGAATCTCCCTTGGGGTCAAGGAGTGACTCCCCTGCTTGGCAGGCACCAAAGAAGCAATTGTCCGGTCTGCATCACTGACGCTCCCGCCGGACGCCGAAATCTTTGCATCACCAGAGGTGGATTTCCAGACTTCTCCGAGGCTGCCCTGAGTCCCCAGCTAAGCTGACGCCCGTAGCTATCGTGGGTAACGTGGAACCGTGACCCCTGGGCACCGATCGCATTTGCAAGTGCATCCTCTTCTGGGTCTCCCACGAAGTTGTGCTTTGGGCTCCCAGTAGCCCCAGCCTCCAGCACCAACTGCACCAAAGATCACTGGCCTCCACTCCACGAGTGTCCTGTGAGCCAGCTCCACATGCGTCGACTCGAGGATCCTTTGCGGTCACTAGTCCATTGGCTAGTAGGCCCTCCCGAAGGCCAATCTTCTTATGCTTGGGCTCCCTGGTTGCTCCAGGCGTGCCCTGACTTACCCTCATGGGGTGAGTCCCACAGACCTTGCTGGTCTGCAACATTGTCCTTCTTCCATTTCCACGAGACTTGCCGTTGCCAAGGCTTGTTGGGTCCAATCCGGTTGCCGACACCCCTGCAATCGACAAACGTCGTGGGACAGCTCGAATCCAGCTCCTGGTCATCGTTGACGCCTCCTGAACCTCGGGGCTGAAGAGCAAAGACGACCGTCAACCTACCTGAAGCACTCGACATCGGTGGGCATCTGCTCATCGCCTTCCTGGTCACTGGCTAGTGACCCAGACTCTGTCCCCTCTGCTTTCAGGTTCTTCAGATCTTCGATCCACCTTTGGATCCACCCGAACACTTTCGACTTGGCCGCCAGCAGCACTTTGCAGCAGATCGCCATTGAAAGCGACGACGAAACCTGACCCCGAAAGACACCTATGCACCCGGCTCCCCTGGGTGAGGTAACTCGAGTACTCCGGTGCTCCTGTGGGTATTGACACTAGAACAGCCTAGTTCTCAAAGGGTTTGCTCCAAGTCCTCCTCTAAGTGTCCCTTTTCTTTTAAATTCAAACCGCGACTTTCCCCATAGAAGTTAACGGTGATTCACGGCTGTGTTCATACACTGCACGCGTCCCCCGTGGGTCCCCTGTGTCACTGCCTTGGGTGGTTCCTTGTGGTCCAAGCACTTCTACAGGCTCTAGGCCCTGTGTCTAGCTCAGTCGTGGTTCTTATACCACTTTATTGGTATATGGTTTGGTACGCCCTAGGGCTCAAACGTGTATTTGTGCTATTACTGTAGATAACTAACTTATAATTTATGTACTTGAACTCTAGCCTCATAAAGAGACTAGAGGGGTGTGTTTAGCAATAAATACATATATTTTGAATATATACCTGGTGTGGTCCTCTTTCATTTGGTCACTCAAGAGATTATAGACTGGTAAAACAAGCTGCTTTACATTCCTTCAAGACTTA
Organism: Calotriton arnoldi; assembly: GCA_963921515.1. NCBI lineage: Eukaryota > Metazoa > Chordata > Amphibia > Caudata > Salamandridae > Calotriton > Calotriton arnoldi. Next base: position 781,400 of record CAWUFW010008437.1, on the reverse strand, counting down.
GCCTGAAGGCTGCTCTCCATAGCTACCACTAGGATAGCTTTCAATAAAGGTTGTCTTTAACCTATCTCCAATAAGGGGTTGTTTGGACTGGTGCAAGGTGCCCACTATAATTAGTGGACAGCAACTTCTCACATTGGTGTGCAGCGTGTGGGATTCCAGCTTGCTATTGTTTTACCAGATAATCTCAATTGAATTGATCAACTGAAAACCACTAACGGTACCTAAGGTACATATAAATCAAGCTTAGTAATACAGTAAGTTCTACTGAACTTAGAGTTGTGTGTTAAGGGATAGCACACCCTTTCTACAACTCAAGAGAGTTTAGTAGGCCACACTAGAGTAGGTAGTGCATACACCACACCTCACTAGTAATGTCTTCAAAGCCAGGACCCAGTGAGTCCTCGCCAGAAGCCAGTGGGCTTCTTCCCTCCAAGTATGATAAACTCCCATTCTTGGAATTGAGAGCATTATGCAATACTAGGAAGTTGAAGGCAGGCAAAAGTGCCAGCACCCAACACCTCAGGGAGGTGTTACTAGCTGATGATCTCAGCAGGCCCATAGGGTCTGAAGGGGTAGGCAGAGAGGGTGGGGCAGAAGATGAGGAAGGGGCCAGGGGTGAAGAAACCCAGGCCCCCCTCTGAAACTGGCCAGGAAGGTGAAAATGACCTTGTCCTGGAAAACCCAATTCCTCCTGTGGAGGAGGAGGAGGAGGATCAGAATGACCTCCCCTTTGTCCCCCAGGAAGAGTACTGAGTGTGCCCAGAAGGTCTAGATCTCCTTCTCAGGAGTCTAACCACTCTGACACCTCAATAGGGACCTCTGTCTCCTCTCATAGGAGGGAATCCTCTCATGAAAGGAGAAAGAGATTGCTTCAGTATGAACAAGCCCAGCTTGAACTCAGAAAACAGCAATTGGCTATAGACAGGGAGTCCCTAGATCTCTATAGAGAGAGACAAAAGATGGGACTAGAGTCCCATGGTGGCAGCAGTTTCCCCAAAGATAGGGAAAGGTCTTATGACCATAGAAACCTGAGCAAGATTGTCCCTCCCTACCAGAGTGGGGATGACATCCACAAATGGATAACTGCTCTAGAGAGGGCCTGTAAAGTACAGAGAGTCCCTCAGGAGCAGTGGGCAGCAATCTTGTGGCTCTCCTTTGCAGACAAAGGTAGAGACAAGCTCCTCACTGTTAGAGAGGAGGATGCTGATAATTACAAAGTTTTGAAGAGTGCTCTAATTGATGGGTTTGGCCTAACCACTGAACAATACAGGTTAAAGTTCAGGGATACCCAAAAAGCACAGACTCAAGGCTGGGTGGACTTTGTTGATTGTTCTGCCAAGGCTCTGGAAGGTTGGTTATTGGGCAGTAAGGTGTGTGACTTCACAGGATTGTACAATCTGATCATGAGGGAGCAGATTCTTAATAACTGTCAAAATCAGCTGTTGCATCAGCACCTGGTGGACTCTGATCTGACCTCTCCCCAAGAATTGGGAAAGAAGGCAGACAAATGGGTCAGAACCAGGGTGAGGCAGAAGGTACAGAACCAAGGTGGTGACCCTAAGAAGCAAGATTCGAAAAACTCTGATAAGGGTGGGGAGAAGGGTAAAGATCAAAAGTCTTCACAAGGCCCCCAAAAATCTTCTTCAGGTGGGGATTCACAGTCTAACAAAGGGAAAGGCCAAAGGAAACCATGGTGCAAGGTCTGTAAGCAAAAGACCCACTGGACCTGTGATTGCACCAAGTCCAAAGACTCTACTCCAGCCCCCACCAATGCCCCTAAGGCACCTGCTCCCCCTAGTGCAGTTACAGTTGGTGGTGGGACTACACAAGCCAAGGGTTTAGTAGGGTTGACCCTGGGTAAGGAGATGAGCTCTGACCTAGTCAGAGAACTCACTCAGGCTGTCCTAGTCTGTGATGGAGGCATGGATGTGACCTCCTCTGTGAGTCCCAGTAATCTGGGCAAGTACAGACAACAGCCCTTAATCAATGGAAAAGAGGCTTTGGCATTTAGGGACACAGGGGCAAGTGTCACCATGGTGACACAAGACCTTGTGAATCCTGGGCAGATTATACTTGGTGAAATGTACCAAGTGACCAATGCTAGCAACGTCAGAACAGACCATACTCTGGCAGTTGTTAACTTCTCCTGGGGAGGGGTAACTGGCCTTAAGAAGGTTGTGGTAAGTGCAGACCTACCCGTTGAATGCTTGCTTGGCAATGACTTAGAAACTTCAGCTTGGGCAGAAGTGGAGCTCAGGACCCATGCAGAAATGCTGGGCATCCCTGCAGATGTGTTTGCTGTGACCAGGTCACAAGCCAAAATGTCTAACACTGAACAGGCCTTGGATTCTGGAATAATGGACCAAGTGCCCTCCAAGAAGAGCAGTAGTAGGGTAAAGGCAGTGCCTTCCCCTTGGCTCAGAAGGAAGATCAGTCTCTTGAGGGGGATGATCTCAGTCCTGAGGAAGGAACTGTCCCAGGGGAGCTTGAACCTGACCAGGTTGAGTTCTTGGGGACAGGGGGCCCTTCCAGGGCAGATCTGAGCCAGGAGCAGCAGATCTGCCCCTCTCTTGAACCCCTCAGACAGCAAGCTGCTGCTGAGGCTGCTGGGAAAGCTAGTGGTCCCCATACAGTGTATTGGATGATGGACTCTTGTACTCAGAGTGTAGAGACCCCAAGCCTGGTGCCACCAGGAGGTTGGTTATACATCTGAAGTTCAGGGGCTTCCTATTGACCCTAGCCCATGACATTCCCTTAGCAGGTCACCTGGGCCAGAACAAGACTTGGGACAGAATTGTCCCTCACTTTCACTGGCCCCACATGTCTGAAGACACCAAGGAGTTTTGTCGCTCCTGTGTAACCTGCCAGGCCAGTGGCAAGGCTGATGGCACTACAAAGGCCCCCCTGATACCACTACCTGTGGTGGGGGTTCCCTTTGAAAGGGTGGGGATTGACATTGTTGGTCCCATGGATCCCCAAACAGCATCTGGGCACAGGTTTATCCTGGTGGTAGTGGATCATGCCACCAGGTACCCAGAGGCTATTCCCCTTAGGACCACTACAGCACCTGTGGTGGCAAGGGCCCTCCTGGGAATTTTCTCAAGAGTGGGCTTCCCTAAGGAGGTTGTATCAGACAGGGGTGCTAACTTTATGTCTGGATACTTAAAAGCAATGTGGAAGGAGTGTGGAGTGACTTACAAGTTCACCACACCCTATCACCCACAATGCAATGGTTTAGTTGAGAGATTCAACAAAACCTTGAAGGGCATGATTAAAGGGCTCCCAGAAAAGCTTAGGCGAAGATGGGACATACTCTTGCCCTGCCTTTTATTTGCATAATGGGAGGTGCCTCAAAGGGGTTGGCTACAGCCCTTTTGAACTTTTGTTTGGTCACCCTGTCAGGGGTCCATTGTGCTTGGTGAAGGAAGGATGGGAGTTACCTCTCAAGCCCCCAAAGCAAGACATAGTGGACTATGTACTTGGTCTCCCGCTCCCGGATGGCTGAGTATATGAAAAAGGCAACTAAAAACCTTGAGGCTAGCCAGGAACTTCAAAAAGCCTGGCATGACCAAAAGGCTGTACTGACTGTTTACCAGCCAGGACAGAAGGTGTGGGTGTTGGAGCCAGTGGCCCCAGCAGCTCTCCAAGACAAATGGAGTGGACCCCATACCATTGTTGAACAGAAGGGTGAGGTTACCTATTTGGTGGACTTAGGAACACCCAGGTGTCCCCATAGGGTTCTCCATGTCAACAGGTTAAAACCATATGTGGACAGGGCAGACATGGGCTTGCTCATGGCTACTGATGAGGGACAGGAGGAAGAGAGTGACCCACTCCCTGACCTGCTCTCACAGAACCCTGATGATGGGTCAGTGGATGGCGTAGCCTTGGCAGGCAGCCTCACTACCCAGCAGCAGACTGATTGCAGACAGGTGCTCAATCAGTTCAGACACATATTCTCACTGACACCCAGTCAGACTACCTGGTGCACTCATGAAGTGGACACTGGGGACAGTCTGCCTATTAAAAATAAGATTTATAGGAAACCTGACCATGTCAGGGACTGTATCAGGACAGAAGTCCAGAAGATGTTGGATTTGGGAGTTATTGAACCCTCAGATAGCCCTTGGGCTAGTACAGTGGTCCTTGTGCCAAAACCTCACACCAATGGTGGGAAAAGAGAGATGAGGTTTTGTGTGGACTACAGGGGTCTCAATGCAGTCACTAGGACTGATGCCCAACCAATACCAAGGGCAGATGAGCTAATAGACACTTTGGCCTCAGCCAAGTATCTAAGCACATTTGACCTGACAGCTGGCTACTGGCAGATCAGACTAGCTGATGATGCAAAGCCAAAGACAGCATTCTCAACCCCTAGTGGGCATTATCAATTTGTGGTGATGCCCTTTGGTCTGAAGAATGCACCTGCCACTTTTCAGAGGTTGGTGAATACAGTCCTTAAAGGTCTGGAAGCCTATAGTGCAGCATATCTAGATGATATTGCTGTCTTTAGCTCCACCTGGGAGGATCACCTGGTCCACCTCAGAAATGTTTTGCAGGCCCTGCAGAAAGCAGGCCTGACTATCAAGGCCACAAAGTGCCAGATAGGGCAGAGTCAGGTTGTGTACCTGGGCCACCTTGTGGGTGGAGGCCAGGTTCAACCACTGCAGAGCAAGATCCAGACCATCATGGACTGGACTGCTCCAACTACCCAGACTCAGGTGAGAGCCTTTTTAGGCCTGACTGGGTACTATAGGAGATTTGTCAAGGGGTATGGATCAATAGTGACACCCCTGAATGACTTAACTTCCAAGAAAATGCCCAAAAAGGTTCAGTGGACAGTTAGCTGTCAAAAGGCATTTGATGACCTGAAGCAGGCCATGTGCACTGCTCCCATTCTACAGAGTCCTGATTACTCCAAGAAGTTCATTGTCCAAACAGATGCATCTGAATTGGGGGTAGGGGCTGTACTGTCACAATTGAATGATGAAGGTCAGGATCAGCCAGTAGCTTTTATTAGCAGAAGGCTGCCCCCTAGAGAGAAACGTTGGTCAGCCATTGAGAGGGAGGCCTTTGCTGTGGCCTGGGCTCTGAAGAAGTTGAGGCCATACTTGTTTGGTACTCACTTCCTTGTTCAAACAGACCATAAGCCCCTCTTATGGCTAAAACAAATGAAGGGTGAAAATCACAAACTGCTTAGGTGGTCCATTTCCCTACAGGGGATGGACTTCACAGTGGAACATAGACCTGGGAGTAACCATGCCAATGCAGATGGACTCTCTAGGTACTTCCACTTAGAACATGAAGACTTAACTGGGCAAGGTCAGTTTAATGTCCCTACGTTTGGGGGGTTGTGTAGGAGAGTAGGATCTGCTTCACATGGGTACCCCCACTTTTTGCTGATGCTTCACTGTTTTTCGACGTTAGTCTGGCTGGGGCCCTGCTAATCAGAACCCCAGCCTAGCTGCTTCCTCTCTAAAATGGTTTCCATGTGCCTTAGGCACATCTCTGATTGGAATCTGGAGTGCCCTTATAAGTCCCTAGTATATGGTATACTATGTACCCAGGGCATAGGTACCTCAGAGGCCTACCAGGGGCTGCAGCATGTATTGTGCCACCCCTGGAAGGCCATCCAAAATGACACCACAGGTCTGCTACTGCAGCCTGGGTAAGGTGGTGCATGCACCCCTTACTGTGATATAGGCTACCTATATCACTACATACATACACACATATAAACCTATAAGTCACTCCTATGGCAGGCCTTATCAATCCTGAAGGCAGAGTGCGTGGTTCCTATGTGAGAGGGTGCCCCTGCATGAGCTGGGCCCCTCTGCAGCGTTCGGAGACCCTTCTCTGATGCTGTTTGTAGTGCAGCCTGACCATATACTCTTAAGCGCATTATAACCTCGCGTTAAATGCTAACTTTGGGATGGCTGCACGGAAACATGTCGTGTTTGGTGTCAAACATCTTGGAATACTTGGCATCCCACCCTTCTAGAGGGAGAGACATGTACACACCGGTATACCCGGTACTGACTTTCCAGAGCCCTGGCATCACAAAATGGATGCCGCTGCCACAGACACGAGTCTGGCCTCCTGCTGCTGACCGAAACTCCAGCAGGGGAGGCCTGGACAATAGGTTTCCTGTCCCAGGGAGGTGTAACCACCTCCCCAGACAGGATAGTGTGTATTGGGGCTGGGCGGGAGCACTCTCTGGTGCTTTGAAGTCCTGCACTGGGGGCACATTTGGTGTCCCTGTGCATACCCCAGTTCAAACCGGCTCAGGGGCTTCCAGCCCCTGCTCTGGCGCGAAACTGGACAAAGGGAAAGGGGTGTAACCACCCCTCTGCCCTGACCCTCCCATAGGTGGGGCCACAGAGTATGTCCAACCCCTACCTTAGTATAAGTATGGGACCCCAGTCCTTAGGACTTTAGATTTACCTGGACGAAACTCTGATACAGAATCCTGGACCTTCGACGCTCTACTTTAAGATTAGAGGACTGAAGAATCTCCCTTGGGGTCAAGGAGTGACTCTCCTGCTTGGCAGGCACCAAAGAAGCAATTGCCCGGTCTGCATCGCTGACTCTCCCGCTGGACGCCGAAGTCTTTGCATCACCAGAGGTGGATTTCCAGACTTCCCCGAGGCTGTCCTGAGTCCCCAGCAAAGCTGAGACCCGTAGCTGTCGTGGGTAATGTGGAACCGTGACCCCTGGGTACTGATCGCATTTGCAAGTGCATCCTCTTCTGGGTCTCCCACTAAGTCGTGCTTTGGGCTCCGAGTAGCCCCAGCCTCCGGCACCGACTGCACTGAAGATCACTGGCCTCCACTCCACGAGTGTCCTGTGAGCCAGCTCCACGTGCGTCGACTCGAGGCTCCTTCGCGGTCACTCGTCCGTTGGCTAGTAGGCCCTCCCGAAGGCCAATCTTCTTCTGCTTGGGCTCCCTGGTTGTTTCAGGCGTGCCCTGACTTACCCTTGCTGGGTGAGTCCCACAGACCTTGCTGGTCTGCAACATCGTCCTTCTTCCATTTCCACAAGACTTGCCGTTGCCAAGGCTTGTTAGGTCCAATCTGGTCGCCAATACCCCTGCAATCGACAGACGTCGTGGGAAAACTCGAATCCAGCTCCTGGTCATCGTCGATGCCTCTTGGACCTCGTGGCTGAAGAGTCAAGACGACCGTCAACCTACCTGAAGCACTCGACATCGGTGGGCATCTGCTCATCGCCTTCCTGGTCACTGGCTAGTGACCCAGACTCTGTCCCCTCTGCTTTCAGGTTCTTCAGATCTTCGATCCACCTTTGGATCCACCCGAACACTTTCGACTTGGCCGCCAGCAGCACTTTGCAGCAGATCGCCATTGAAAGCGACGACGAAACGCCGACCTCGAAAGACACCTATGCACCCGGCTCCCCTGGGTGAGGTAACTCGAGTACTCCGGTGCTCCCGTGGGTATTGACACTAGAACAGCCTAGTTCTCAAAGGGTTTGCTCCAAGTCCTCCTCTAAGTGTCCCTTTTCTTTTAAATTCAAACCGCGACTTTCCCCATAGAAGTTAACGGCGATTCGCGGCTGTGTTCATACACTGCACGTGTCCCCCGTGGGTCCCCTGTGTCACTGCCTTGGGTGGTTCCTTGTGGTCCAAGCACTTCTACAGGCTCTAGGCCCTGTGTCTAGCTCAGTCGTGGTTCTTATACCACTTTATTGGTATATGGTTTGGTACGCCCTAGGGCTCAAACGTGTATTTGTGCTATTACTGTAGATAACTAACTTATAATTTATGTACTTCGAACTCTAGCCTCATAAAGAGACTAGAGGGGTGTGTTTAGCAATAAATACATATATTTTGAATATATACCTGGTGTGGTCCTCTTTCATTTGGTCACTCAAGAGATTATAGACTGGTAAAACAAGCTGCTTTACATTCCTTCAAGACTTAGCCTGAAGGCTGCTCTCCATAGCTACCACTAGGATAGCTTTCAATAAAGGTTGTCTTTAACCTATCTCCAATAAGGGGTTGTTTGGACTGGTGCAAGGTGCCCACTATAATTAGTGGACAGCATATGCCAGGCCAACTTCTCACACGGTCCACTTATCCTGGAGCGCACAAGGCTCCACTGGGGCCATGACCCACACTTTCTGACCAGGCTGAAGCTCTACCAGAGTGGCATTCTGGTCGTACCACCGCTTCATCTCCTCCTGGCTGGCTTCCAGATTCGCCTCAGCGAGTTGCCTGAAACGCCTAGTCTGGTTCCTGAAGGCCAGCATGTAGCTATATACATCCTGGGGAGGTTTCCTGGGAGATTGCTCCCAGCCTTCCTTGACCAGACTCAGAGGTCCTCTCACAGGGTGACCATAGAGAAGCTCAAAGGGACTGAACCCTAGAGATTTCTGTGGCACCTCACGGTATGCAAAGAGCAGGCATGGTACGAGGACGTCCCACTTACGCCTCATAGGTTCCTCAAGACCCATAATCATGCCTTTCAGGGTCCGGTTGAATCTCTCAACCAACCCATTTCCTTGGGGGTGGTAAGGAGTGTTGAACTTATAAGTTACCCCACACTCCTGCCACAGGGACTTCATATACTTGGAAATGAAGTTTGTACCTCGGTCAGACACTACCTCTCTATGGAATCCCACTCGGGAGAAAATTCCCATCAGTGCCCGTCCCACCACGGGGGCCGTCACTGTCCTCAGAGGTATGGCTTCCGGGTACCGGGTGGCATGGTCCACCAAGATCAGGATGAACCTGTTGCCCATGGCTGTCTTGGGGTCCAGTGGCCCCACAATGTCAATACCCACCCGTTCAAAGGGGTGCTGACCACAGGGAATGGCTGGAGAGGAGCCTTCTGCTTCCTCCCACTCTTTCCACTTGCCTGGCAAGTCTGACAGGTCCTGCAATGAGTGTCTGAACTCTTGCGCATTTGGAGCCAATGAAAGTGGGTGACAAGCCTCTCAAAGGTCTTGTCCTGCCCCAAATGTCCTGCTAACGGCACATCATGAGCCAGTCCCAGTAGGAAGGCTCTGAAGCGCTGGGGCACCACCAGCACACGGGCTGACCCAGGCTCAGCAACCTTAGGCTCACTATACAGGAGACCATTCTCCCAGTAGATCCAATGTGATCCAGACTGATCACCTGCTGCCTGGCTTGCAGCCTGCTGCCGCAAACCCTCAAGAGAAGGGCATTCTTTCTGCTCCTTGCAGAACTCTTCCCTGGAGGGTCCTCCTTCTTGCTGCCAATGGGTCAGCTCAGGCAGGTCCCCCAGTTCAGCTACTTGTTCCCCTGTAGGCTCCAGGGCATCCCCCTCAGGGTCTACCTCCTCCTGGACCGTGGGAACTTCAGGGGCCGGTTTCCCGCACCCCCTGCCTCTTCTCTTTAAGGCAGGCACCTGGGCCCCCCACTCAGGCTCCAGGTCCTCTTGAACACCCTTACTGGCTGCCATGGACCGTGTGGTCACACACGCCCAGTCAGGCAGACCCAACATCTCCAAATGAGCACTTCGCTCCACCTTAGCCCAAGGTGAGCTCTCCAAATCGTTCCCCAACAAACAGTCAACAGGCATGGCTGGCCTCACAGCTACTTGAGGAGTACCAGAGACCCCCCCCACTCAAAGGGAACCTGAGCCACCTTGCAGTGCCTCTCTGTGTTGTCAGCGGCAACAACTGGGTAAAATGCATTGGGGACAACCTGCTCTTCAGACACCAGGTGACACTTGACAGCTGTCACACTGGCTCCTGTGTCTCGAAGAGCCTCCACTCTATGGCCATTGATGGTCACCCACTGCCTGTACTTCTTAGTGTTATCAGGCAGTTGGGTCCTGGGGACCACCTCACAGTCTCCTAAAGAGACAAGGGACATTTCTGCTGGACCCCACCCACCTTGGACACCCCTCTCCTCCCCCAGGGCTACACTCGCCATCTGCCGGTGTGGAGCACCAGTGGGTGCTGTCTTTCCAAACTGTGGGCACTGGGGATCATTAGACTTATGGCCCACTTCACCACACTTGTAGCACCTAAGGGGTCCCCTGGGAACAGGCCTACATGTTGGGGCCCTGTGCTTCTTCTCAGGGGGAGGCTGGGAACCTTTCCCTTGGTTCCCTTGGGAATTACTTTGGGGCCCTTTCTGGAACTCCCTCTGTTTACCCTTGTCCCCCCCACTCTTCTGCTGGGGACCCTGCCCACTCTTGGCGGAGTCTCCCATGTGACCCTTGTGGACCCGGGTGCTCACCCAGCGGTCCGCCTCCTCAGCAAGCTTCCTAGGGTTAGTCAGCCTGCTATCAATCAGGTGCTGGCGTAGCTCTGGAAAACAATTACTTGACAAGTGCTCCCATGCAATTAAATCAAAGAGCCCCTCAAAATCATTCACTTTGCTACCCTTCACCCAACCATCCAATGCTCTGCAGAAAAAAGTGACATATTTTACCCAGGTACCTGACTCCACCTTCTTGCAATTTCTAAACCTCTGTCTATACAATTCAGGAGTCAACCCATACCTGGACATCAATGCATCTTTCATGTGGCTGTAAGAATTATGGACTTCAGAAGGCAAGTCTAGCAGTGTGTCCCGCCCCTCACTAAGGAACCGCCCCCACAACCCCGCTCCCCAATCCTTCTCAGGGACCCGGTGGGAAGACATGGCTACCTCATAGGCTTTGAACCACTGCCCAATATCATCATTCTTATAAAATTCTCTCACCACATCTTTAGGAATATACATCCTAGCTTCAACAGGCATTGACGGTGTGCTGCCACCAGAGGGAGTAATCTCTAAGCTTCTAGCTTTCAACTCCAACTCCCTCAAACTTTTCTCATGCTCCAACTGCATTCTCTTTTCTTCCAGGGCCAATCTCCTATTTTCTAACTCCAGTTGCCCACCCAACTTGAGCTTGGCAAGCTCCAATTGGTGCATCCTGTTTTCCTTCCTGTCCGCCAACTCCTTTGGGGACAGGCTTTTGGCAGAAACACTGCTACCTACTGGGGAAGTTGCTCTCTTCCCCTGTGGACCCAATGGCCCCTCCAGCTGCTCATCTGCATTCTCAGCCCCTTCCTCATTCTCAGGGGTATTCCTTGCTTCCACCCAGGCCCTCAGCACCTTTTGGAACTCATCCTTCTTGGAGAGACCGGTCATAGCAACTTTAAATTTCCTGCAGAAGTGCTTGAGCTGTTTCACATTGTAGCATTCTAGTTTCTCCTCTTCCCAATCATAATCAACAGATGCTATGGATGCTGCTTTATCCATGGTGGTTAAACTTGGCAGTTCTTTGCAAAAATAGAAAATCCCAGAAAAAACAATGTACCAAAAGTATGTGGTCGCGTTTTGGTCTGCACTCCCTAGTAGTGTTCACCAATCACTGTACATGAGTCACAAGTGCAAGTCCAGAATCCTCACCGCTGACCACCAATGTTAGATTTCGGGGTCTCTAGTTGGCAGAGGTAGGTACCTTTGACCAAATAGGGACCCTTGTGTCTAGTCAGGGTAAGGGGGATACACTACTAAAATAACCCCTACTCACCCCCTTGGTAGCTTGGCAGGAGCAGACAGGCTTATCTCTGAGGCAGTGTGTAAAGCATTTGTGAACACATACAGTAATCAAGTGACAACACTACAGATGGACACCACACCAGTTGTATATTAAAAATAAGTATCTTTTATATAGATTTAACACAAGACCACAAACGACAAAAATCCACAATACTGTACTTCAAAAATGGTAGAATTAGCTCAGTTCTCTTTAGATGGTAAATGCGACACTTTGAGTTCAATGTACCTTAGGATGCGTAACGCTATACAACGAAAGTGTTGCAGGGAAGGTAAAGCGTCGGTTCCTTACACGCAAGAACGGTGATGCGTCGGGTCCCTACTGATGCGTAGGGGATGCATCGGTTCTTCTCGGCGTGGGGAGGTGATGCGTCGGTTTCTTACTGCGCTTCCGTGGCGATGCGACCAGCAACGCCGTGATGCGATGAAGATCCGGTGCAATGAAACAAAGATGGCATCTTCTTCTTGATGCGACACGATGCGTGCACGCCCGATGGCCGTGTGGTGACTCAACGATTCTTCCGAGCCGCGACAGGCCCTGCGACACGCTTCCCGCTGATGCGGCGGCATCTGATGCGATGACGATCCTCTTCTCCGGCGATGCGAGGCGCTTCGGCAATGATGCGACGGCCGTGCGGCGACTCAACGATTCTTCTGAGCCGCGACAGGCCCTGCGACACGCTTCCCGGTGATGCGGCGGTGTCTGATGCGACTTCGGTCCTCTTCTCCGGCGATGCGAGGCGCATCGGCAATGATGCGGCTGCGGCGGCGACACTCTTCTCCGTTGATGCAGCGGCGTCTGATGCGACGTCGATCCTCTTCTTCGGCGATGCGAGGTGCTTCGGCTGCGGCGGCGATGCTTCTTCTTCGTGAGTCGCGCTTCCAGCTCCTTGCGACACGCAGACCCTCAGAAAGTCCAGCACAGCAGCAGGCACTTTCCAGAAAGACTCTTGGGGAGCTGGTTGGTGAAGTCTGTTGTCCCTGAGACTTCAGCAGGAGGCAAGCTCTTCTCTCAAGCCCTTGGAGGTCTGTTACAAGTTGATGAAAGTACACACAAAGTTCCTCTCTCCTTTCTTTGGCAGTCAGGCAACCACTGCAGGCCAATCCCCCAAACATCACCCAGCTTAGGGATAGTCTCTTCCTCAGTTTCTCTGGTTCCTCTCCTCAGCAAAGGTTTCTTCTTGTTTCCCAAAAGTGATCTGATCTAAAGTTCTGGGGTTTGGGTCCCCTCTTTTATACACATATTCTCTTTGTTCTCTGAAGGCAGAGAGGCCTTTGCCTAGTCCAAACCAGTTCTGGTCAGTCCTGGAGCACTTTGTTGACAAGACTCCTTCTTTCCTTTCACAGTGTAGGCCTGGGACATCAGACACACCACTGGAGGTGGAGCCAGCATTGTGGAGGGAAGGCACAGCCCTATTCATGTCCCAGGTGCAACTCCTCCCACCCATCTACATGCAGATCTCTCTATTCAGCCCTGTGCTGACTCACCCTGTCTCCTGGAATCCCCCAGCCCCTGTCACTCACAACCCAGACAAGGAATACACAACCTAGCAGAGGCAGGCTTGGATAGTTAGGCAAGAAAATACCTACTTTCTAAAAGTGGTATTTTCAAACACAGAATATTAAAACCAACTTCACTAAAAGATGTATTTTATCATTCTGAGTTCAGGCATACTAAATTCGTTTTTCCACCATGTTCCCTGGGTCAGTTAGGATTATAAGTTGTAATAATCAAACTGCACATTCTGGCCTATGGGGAACAGGTAGCCTTGCAATAGTGAAAAACGAAAATGGCTGTAATTCACTATTAGGACATGCCACACACACCAGGGCATGTCCTACCTTATACTTACAATGCACCCTGCCCTTGGGCCTACCATAGGGGTGTCTGATATGAAGAAAAGGGAAGGTTTAGGGACTGGCAAGTGGGTGCACTTGCCCAGTCAACATGGCAGTACCAGACTGCACACAGGCTCTGCAATGGCAGACCTAAGACACACTTTTACAGGCTGCTTCTATGGGTGGCACAACCAGTGCTGCAAGCCCACCAGCAGCATTTGGTTTACAAGCCCTGGGCACACTCAGTGCACTGTACTAGGGTCTGACAAATAAACCAAACCAACCAATCATGGAGTCACTAATCCATACATCAATTTACCATAGGGAGCACTTGCACTGTGGCACTGAATAGCAGTGGCACAGTGCCCAAAGCATCTATAACCAGCAAAAATACATGAGGCAACAGCAAAAAATGGAAGGGAGACCCACGCCAACAGTGCCAGGTCTAACAAATGCATACCTTAAAACATCACTTCTCTCTCCACCATAACCCACATGGTTGATGTCAGGCAGAAATCGCTTAAATTCATCCATACCAAACACCACTTCCTAGTTTGTGTCATCCACCATGGTGTTCGGTGACCCTAAATCAGCCAACACAGACAATTTCTTTCCCTCTACTGTAGTCTCACACTCCGTCATCTCCAACAGTTCTCCATCCCCAACCCCATCATTCCTCACACTCAAAACATACTTCTTTTCCTCCTCCAAGCAGTATACTCCTTCTATCTTAGTTCCCCAAAACACTCGAGCATAATACCTCTTTCTTCAGCATTTTTTGCATGTGGTAAACCTTGCAAAACACCTAGGACTATTAGAGAGATGTCCTTCACTGCCACATCTAAAACACTTCATACCACTACTATTTCTGTAGGTATTCACATTTTCATTACCAGGATACTGCTCATGATGTTCACTGCTGATGACTTTCTTGGAATCTTTATTCTTATCCATCCCTTTCTTTATCTCATGAACAGCACTTTCTTCCACATGGCTCTCCTTACCTTTATTCCCTCTCATTTCGCGTACCCACACACTGATATTTACCATAACTTCCACAACGGCTACTTTTAGATCATGATTCTTTGTTAGAGGTTTCTCCTTACTTTAACGTTGTTAGTGCATCTAACAATTTGATCCCTGACCAAGGAATCAGTAAGCTCTCCAAACTCACAAGTATGTGCCAAAGTTTTCAAGGATGCCACATAGCTACCAATCTTTTCTTGTTTCCCTTGTACACATGTGAAAAACTCATGCCTCTCAAGTGCAATGTTGATTTGAGAACCAAAATGATTCTTTAGAATCAATACTGTCATGTCATAATGCTGTCTGGTTCACCTTCTCCATCCCTAATAGTAATCAGATCCAAGCTCTCATAAACCTTTCTGCTCTCAATGCCCAAATTATGCAATGATATAACCTGTTTCCTAACAGCAGAGAATTTCTCTCCACCAATTGAAACTAAATAAGAATCAAAAAGTTGCTTCCACCTCTTCCAAGGCAGAATTGGTCCCCCCTTATCAGGCAAAAACTGTGGTGGATGTGACATGTTTGCTATAGCCATGAGTAATGTTTAACAGTTGTCTAAGGACAGACCTAAAGAAAAGAAATAGGTTATCTAAAGCAATGGCAAGGAAAACAGTGCTTAACGGTATATGAATCCAATACTATACAGCAAACTTGCAAATATGCTGATAAGTTAAGCAACACCTATGGAATACTTGTTATAGTGTTGTCCATTAAGATCTACTGTACTTCTGAAATGTAGATCTTAGTTTTATCCAAATGCAATAGCACATGAATATACCTGCACAGTTCCACACAAATTCACAATCCTGTTAAGTCGTCCTGGAGTTGGCTGCGCTCCCCGAAGTGTGCCAGACGTGCATACGCTCAGAATCTGATGCTGATCAGAGGATATGCAACATTTACGCCAGATGTGTCAACCACTTTAGAAAAAGTGGCCACTGAGTAAATAACAAAAAGTGTTCCTCAAACTGCACTACTCATTATTAATGTGCTCTACAAACTGTTTCAAGATGGCAGCCAAATACGGAACGTTATGATGTGACAGCCGTCAAAAGGTACCCACACTCCAAGAGATCCACGTACGATGATTCACACCACAGTATTGTGTGGTGCAAACACTGCCTCACAGCATTCTTTTATAGAAGAAGATGACAGTACCTCTCCATTGACATCCATCATTCAGCCGTGAGTGCTGCTGTGACCGCTACTCCAGCTGCTGTTATATTGAGAATCCTCTGCTTCAGCCATCAGCATAGATGTTCCTTTTACCCCATTCCAGTCGTCACAGTCACAGTGGTAAGAGACCACCTTGAAACTGTGAAGTAATCGTGGGTGCGTCTGCACTATTCTTCGATCATTCCACTGTAAAGTGTAACCGAACAACCTACATGGGTTCTTGGGGAAACTGGTGGTCATACGCCTGGTCCCATTAGGTGCTCATCGTAAATGTTATGTTTTCTGTGCCCAAAAGAATCCACAGCTCTTCTGGCAACTTCTCAAGTGTTTTTTTATAAGTATGAGACATTGATCAGCAACCCGTTAAGGCAGCTAGGTGACAATGTTCAAACCCTTGCTTAGTTGCTGGCATACAGATCATTGTGTTGTCATCACTGACCCAGACATGATTCTAGTTTCCTAAGCTACGCATGATCTAGGAACAATTCTAAACACAGAATATTGCAAAACTCAAAGTCTACGTAGGACGGATATGCCCAGATATGAGTCCCGTGCACACTGTGTAATGGGAGCCAAACTATACCAGACTGATGAGCCCTAGTAATGGTGAAACTGGTCTTGGGTTGCTTGTGTTCTGGTTCAGGGCTGGCCTGACCTGGCGGTTTGGGCTGGATTGTTCCTACTCGAGCAGGGTCGGGACTAATTTGCATATGGCAGGGTCTAATCTGAGGTGGCATAATGTACAAAATAATGATCGACTGGGATACAGCCCGAGCAATTACCAGTGACAGAGATTAATTCAAGCATTCCATCCATACCTTTTTTGTATACTTCAGTGGGGGTTGTCAGCAGGGTTTGGCACAGGTGTGAAGTATTGTCCATTTTAGTTCCGCAGGTGGATGACAGACTCTAAATATGGCAGATGGAGCATTGACTTTTCGAAGGTTTGTCCGGTGTGTTTTAGTAGCCTCAGCTTCAATGGAGTAACTGAAATGTGGCAGAGACAGCAGACAGATGATGGAGTAGTTTTATCCATTAACCCACCAAAGTCTAAATATGGCAAATGGAAAGTCATGGCAGATCATGGTAGAAGTGCTGTTTTTTGTTGGTTCGTTCCCCCTTTGTCAAATTCTAAAGCAGGCCCTATGTTATGATGTATGCCTCAGATCGAGACCAAAACTGGGACCTGCACTGACCTAAGCAATCTAGTTCTCCACCCAGACCCTTAATTGGTGGCAGGAAAGGAGTGACAAAAAAGAGAATTGTGACCCAGTTCATGGTGACTGGAAGGCAGGTGAATTTCGAGATCGTAAAGGTGAGCCTGAAGCAGTTTGAGAACATCTCATTTGAAACGAGTTAAAAAATTCCAGCTCAGACATGTGGTGTATTATAACAGGTTTGGACATTTTTCTATGTCTGTTCAACTAAATTCAAGAGAATAAAGCATGATATAGGTCAGAAACAGGTATGGGCTTCTTGTCAAACTGTGTAAAATAAAAGATTCATCATCTTCTAGTCACTGGTTAAATTAATTCGCTTTTACTTTGCTTGTCTTTCTGAAACTTAAGGACATCCTTTTCACAAAATGCACCAAAGCTTTTAGACCCCAGTGCTACTGGAATTTTTTAATCAGTGTATACTTAAAGTATGTAGCAGTATTGTGGGGCCAAAGACATGCCTCCAGATAGCTCCTCATTTGGTCTTATAACACAACAAAATGAGAGACTAAGAAAATAAAGCTTTTTGCTCTGTTCCTTTTACTTTGTTCTGGACATTAGGTGTTTGTCACCTCTATTGTAATTGTAGCTTCCTAAATAATTCTGAGACACATATTTTCTATTTATCTGAACAATAGTTTTTTGCCTTATTGCCTTAATATGTGACATTCAGGTAAATCAACAATCAATGTGCAGTGCCCCTCAACAGTTGTTAAGACCGCAGATATCGATTTAGAAAAGAAAATTCTAAATGATGTAATATTTTTCCTATAGCCTTAGATGTAACTTCTGATAGTAAAGTGCTATCAAAATCATATTTGCACTGTATAAGTAAATTGTTATGAAAAGGCAGAAATAGAGTTAAATGTGCATTACCTTTAGCCTTTCTAGTAGTTCTCATCTTCTGGAAAGCTGAGCTTGCAATCTGCAACTTCAAAGGACAACAGAGGAAAATGGGAACACCCAGATGGCTGCTAAGTATGACTTTTGGATTTGGACAGGAACAATTGGATGTCTTGTATAAGCTGTGGTTTAGACGAGGAGACTTCTGTTGAAGCATACCAGGCTGAATTGACTAGTTATGGAAGAAGGTAGCTCCAGACAACTGTGTCATCATTTTAGGTTATCCATACAAGGAAATGTGGGATTGCTTTGTTGTCATCACAAATAATGTAATCGGTACATGAACTAAAGTGCACAGATGAAAAATGAGACGTGAGAAGCTGTGGCATTTTATTGGCTAGAGCGCATCCCAAATAACAGACTGACTGACTCTTTAAAAAGCTGTGCTCAACACACCGGATGGAAAAATCTGCCTAGAACTGAACAGGAGAGAGCTGTCTCCTACTGGCCTGAATGATTCCTACCTGCCTTCCAGAGGCTCTCTACAGGAACTTCGGATCCTGTATTTTCTCCAGGGCTGGTAGTGTCAGTCTCCTCCTCATCCAGATGCATAATTAGGGGCCTGATCATGATGACGGTGAACCCATCACAGACAGGCTGTCGGTGGCGGGCTCACTGCCATCGTAAGGCCATTTTCCGCCCGCCATATTATAATGGCGGGCAGTATTGTGGCGGTCAGAAACTCCGACCGCCACGGCCCCTCGTATTCCCATGAATGGCGGCGGTGCCTACTAGGCACCGCCATTGGGATTACGATGGTCCATCCCCGCCAGCCTTTCCATGGAGGTTCACCCGCCATGGAAAGGCTGGCGGGGTTGGACTTTGGGGGCCCATAGCGGGCCCCCCTTTTACCCGGGCACTCTAGTTTTGGGGTTGGGGGCACCCCTACATTTCCCTGCACCATGTGGCAGGCACCGCATGGCACCTGCCACACAGTGCAGGGAAATGTAAAAAGTTCATTTTTTACATTGCGGTGGGTGCTGCAGCCAGGAGCACCCACTGCAATGTGATGTATGGCGAGTGTGGCCGCCGTGGTGGCGGCCGCATCGTAATACACCATGTGGGACTGCTGCCTTGTAGGCGGGCGGTCCCACTCCCCGATACGATGGCGGAAGGACTGAAGTCTGTCCGCCATCGTAATCAGCCCTTAGGTTCCTGCTTTGTGAAACTTTACTCCAGCGGCTGAAGCGAGCAACCAGTGCTCAGACAGAGGAAGCTTCTATCTATCTTGGAGAAGTTCAGTGCACTAGTTATAAATGGATATTTCTCATGCCTCCCTCTGTGGGACATCTGCCCTGTAGCTGTTGTCTTGTTGGACTTAGTAAAAAACAACTTCATGAGACACTTTCTATGTTTCACTTTTTTTTGCATTTTCCATAGGATAATATTAAAGACCTTTTTTGACTGTATTGCCGACGTTTTTTCATATCACATTTGATGTGTTTCTATGCTTTTTTGACATTTCATTGCATTTTTGTTTTTATTTAATCTTGGTCTTATTTAGAGTTTGGTGGATGAGATACACCATCACAATATGGCAGATATCTGATCCACCAATTTTCAAGTGCATTATGGCATGTGGCACCTACAATATGGTGGACGGGATATTTGCCCATCGAACTCTAAAAAAGCCCTCATTTTCCACCTCTCTTTATTTTTGTTGTTGTTGTTTTGTTTGGTTGTTGCATTTTCACAAGATACATTTTCACTCAGAAATGTCTCGGTGCTTGTGCCACACCACCAAGGCTGTACCAGGGGTTCTTAACAAGCCAATCTATCTTTATGGGACCTTATGGGAGCTCACAAGATATATGTGACCTTATTCTAGCAGTGTGAAACCTAAAAAGGACTGAAATATATCTGTCAGCATAAACCAAAGAACATTTGTTGTTTAACTCGAGGGAGGCTTCCAGTGCAAGACAATATTTAACCCTAGTTATTGTTACAAATTTTTGAGTGGGAAAAGAAATGCGCTAAATTGTCTATTAACATTGCTACTACAAGCGGCCTAGTTCTAAATTCGACCTGTCCTGCTTAATACTTTGTTTGGGAAGCTTCACACAATTTATCCTTGCAGTAGGTACTCAAAATGTTCTGTCAGTGAATAAATATGCATCAAAGGCACCACCTATTCAGGAAGGTTTTGTGGGCTGCCAGTCCCACAGGTTAAGGAGGTAATCAGGACCAGGTTCTGAGTTTCTACCACACTTGCATAGAGGATGCCCTGCCAATGCTAAGAATCACAGAGACACAAACACTGTAGGCTGGTGTCAGGATAAGGTTCCTCTTTCCATCTAACTCTTGGTTTGAAAAAAACAGCCATCATCAGAATAGCTTCATTAGAGTCTGGACACACAATCTGGCCCTCCGTCCAACACTGCTTTTTTCTGCCACACTCCCTCTTTGAAAAACAGTGGAAGCTCCACTGGTGCCCTTACTAACAGATCTGGATAATGAGGTTGGTCATGGGACCCGACTCAACCCTTTCCATTCTCAAGAATCTAATGGGACCACATTTGTCCACCAAAATCACACTCCAAAAAAAAACCAAATCCCTTAACAGTGCCATAAGTCTCAGATCAGGAACTGTAGGCAGATCAAGTGAATTGCCTCCTCCAACTAAATAGCAAACCAGTATAAGTCTCCTGTTGTTCCTCCACACACCCACATCTAAGAAACATCCACCACCACTACCAATAACAGCTGTATAGGCAAATCCCATAGTCTGAGCCTCCTCCCAATCTTAAAAACTAATCAGTACCTGACTCCACTTTCCTGACACATTTCTGCTATAAAAACAGTGGTACCCTGTTCAAGATCCAAAAAAAGCATGAATATATCCTCAAGATGCATCACTAATATATATGTTAAAGGGTAATATTGAGCAGGAGTAGGCATCACACTCATCGAGTGAATGGCCATATGCACTACAGCTGCAACTACTCTTCATATCCTTTGACTACTTCCCCAACATTTTTCATTGGTCCCCACACTGACTCTTGTGTTTCATCCAAAAGCACAGAGCCAGCTTTCAGTGGCGAAATCCATATTTGTCATAGCTGCTTTTGCCAGTAATGAGAGTAATATCTCATTTGGTTATTTCAGTCTCTGGATTGATATCTTAACAGGGAAGTAAGGACAATAGTAATAAATATGTTGTGTAAAATATATTGTGTAAAATATTTTAAATTACATAACATTTAAAAATAGTTAACCATATTAAATAACCAAACATTGGCAAAGCCAATAGGTCTAATTTGAATTTTCAGAGAGAAACCAAACGTATTACCTTTGCCATTGCTTGTCCAAAATGCAGAAACTGAAAAGAGGATTAGCAGACAGTGGGAGGGAGGGAGCCAGTGAGCAACAGGAGATGGGAAAGACTGAGCATGGGGCAGGGAAGAGCAAACAGGCACAAGGTGGAGTAAGCAGAAACTGGTAAGTATGGACAAGAAAGAGCAATAAAGGACAAGGGACGTCTGCAAGGAAGAGCAAGCAAGGCTAGGGGAGATCAAGTAGGGCCTAAACTGGATAAGCAGAACTGGGCAAGGAATAGCATGTAGAGAGTGGAAGAGGAAAAGAAAACAGAGACATAGATGTGCAAAGAATAATGAAGGGGAAAGGATGGTTAGAAGAAAGCAAATAGGAATAAACAAGATTAAGTGAGGTCAGGGTAGGGCAGGCAGAGGCAAGGAGGGTGAGCATGAACAGGGGAAAGCAATCTGGGACTTGGTAGTGAAATCCCTGAAGCGGGACAGGGAAGCACAAACAAGTGAACATTTGAGAGAGTAGGGAGAGTTTGAAAGAACAGTGATAAGTGGAACATGCATGGACAATGGAGTTCCAGAAGAATAAGGGTTAAATCACAGGAATGTGTGAGAACAAGTGGCAGCAAGGAGTGAAAGTAGTGACTGGTACAGGAAAGTGCATACTTGGACACATCATTTCAAGCAAGATGGATTAGGAGGTGACAACTGATAGTAAGTAGGGAGAGGTAGTTCAAACAGGGAGATGTTAAAATATTCCGGTGCAGTGGAGCATATGCAGGGATAAGACACAGCAATCATTGGCAAGCAGAGAAAAGGCAAAAGAAGTAAAGGCAAGGGGAGAAGGGTAAGGAAGAGCAAGCACTGAAACATGAGAAGAGCAAGGAAGAGCAAGCTGGAACAGGGAATAAAAAGCAAGGTAGAATTAAAAGGGAACAACATAAACAGGTAGGGATGTGGAGACCAAACGATCTCAGGGAAGGGAGACCAGGCAGAGAGACTAGAGAGCAAAAATAGACAGGGGCTAAAAGGCCTTCAGAGAGCAAGCAGGGCAGAATAGCAAAGCGAGAAATAGAACGAGACAGAGAGTCATTTGGAGAGGTAAAGCAAGATAAAAAAAGTAGGACCATGGTAGACCATGCCTGTGCAATGTTAAGAATGTGGGGATGAGAAAAAGAAAGAATGACAGGGCTAGGCAGGTAAGGATAGGAAAGAGCTAACAATAATAAACAGGGAAAGGGCAGATGAAACTGGGTCACTGGAAGAAGGATATGGAACAGCAAGTTGAATCAAATGAGAGCAATCAACAAAAACATATAAGGGGGCATGTTTTTCATTGGATGTAAGCTAATCACTTAAAATGTAAATCATAAAAAATAGAAATCATGCCATTGGGGACTAGTCTATGGTGGCCCTCTGACACTCTCCACCCCCCAGTACAGTGACCGTAGCCAAGAACACGGGGGTCAAATTTGATTCAGCACTGTCCTTCCACCAGGAATCCTTAGCAGTGGCTGGCACCTGGTTCCACCTGATAAAATCACTTAAAAAGTTCTTTGACTTACTTCCCAGTACGGCGAGACAGGCAGTCACAGTGGCCTTAATTACATCTAGACTGGACTACTGCAACAGCCTCTATGCAGGAGCTAACAAGTCAGTCCTACACAAACTACAGATGGTACAACACGCTGCAGCCCGACTAGTACTAAAATGGCCCAGGAGGTCATCAGCATCTGCTGCACTGGAAACACTACATTGGCTTCTGATCCACAAAAGAATCCTGTTCAAAATCCTGATAAATACCTTAAGAATCTTTCCTTCCTCAGGCCCCCACTAACTTCGGCTAGGTTTGCGCGCTATATACCATGCCGTACTCTCAGATCATCTAATGCAAATCTATTAAAACTCCCAGCCTTCAGATATGTCTCAAAAGGGGGAAAATCAATTGCAGTGATTGGGTCCAAGGCCTGGAACCAACTCCCCAATAACCTTCGTCTCATCCAATCAGAAACTCTTTTCAGGAAAGCCCTGAAAAGCTGGATTTCTACGGCCTCTGATGCACGAAGTAGAGCACTCATCTGAACATCTAAACCATTTTCTTTTTTTTTCAGCCTCAGCCACCCTGTCCGCCAAGCGATCCGCTCAGCGCCATGAGGCTCCTCGGAGTGACAGCTGCTCTTTACAAAACTGTTTTAGCATAATATAACATTAACCAAGTTGGGATGGGGAGCGCAAACATGGACAGTGACATGGGACAACCAGCAAGGAAGGGGGTGCAATCAAGCTGTGGAAAGCAAGAAGGTACAAGGGAAAGCGTAGCATGCAGGGGGTAGGGATGGCATGCAGAGACAAGGAATAAACAATCACAGACATTAGGAAAACCATGGAAAGCAGGAAGGTCCAGGAGAGCAGGCAGAGATAGAGATGAATATATGTAGGGGCAAGGGACGTCAAGTTGAGGCAAACAGGTAGAGGATATAAAGCATGGATGGGGAAAGAGTGGAAGGTGAGGCAAATAGTGGCAAGGAAGTGAGGATTATTATTATTATTAGTATTATTGTTATTATTATTATTATTATTGTTGTTGTTGTTATTATTATTATTATCATTATTGTTAATGTTGTAAGAAATTGGATTATTATTTGGGTGGGTTACTGCCTACTTCAAAGAAAAATCACAAATTTTGTCAGAGTGAATCCCCAAAGTCACCTCATTAACCCGAGCTCAACCCCCAGATATCTATGGCACAGAACAGACTTGCTCAAATAAGGAAAATGTGTAAATTATGTATGCAGTACCAATACAATACTAAAGTCAAAACACCAAGCAATAAAGAATCCCAAACTGAATTAGAAAAGCATAATACATTTTGACAAATAAATTGACATCATAACAAGACAAATCCAATAGGAAGAACTGTAGATATGAATTTTAAAAAATGTAAAAGAAAATAGCACCAAAAAGCACAAAGTGTCAATGGTAGTAAATGGTGGTACACCCAGACATTGTTACAGTTTCAGGCCAAACACTATGATACCAGGGTTGGATACACTAACTAGGTTTTACTTTGGGGCTTAGGGTCGAAAATGGAAGTCTAAATCCTTCAACAGGGCAAGGCAACAGCCTGTATTCAAAGGAGACTTGATAAAGTTGGATAGCCCTTGGACGAGGTCCCACTGAAGATGTTGGTTTTGGTGAGAAAAGCTCACAGTTGGAAAATTCGAATTTTGCACCCAGAGAAGTCCTCTTGCGGGTTGTATACTTTAGGCACCTTTGCTCAGTCGAGAGTTTTACCTTTGAGTCTACTTTTTAGAGCTCAGAATTCTCCAGTGGGGCACGGCTGCAGGATCTATAAAATTATGAGTTCCACTATGCTGTATACCTTCTCATTGTGGGCACTGTGGGCACACTCAATCGAATTTGATGCTATGGAGATGCTTCAAGAGGGAGAAACCTGTTTTTTCAGCTCAACAATGTCATGCTTGTGAAGATTAGTTTGGGTGATTTTTCTCGGTCCTTGGAGGTTTGAAAGTCCAAAATTCTTCTAAGTCCCACATTTTCAGAGGTGTGTGGCAGAAATCCAGTTAGACACAAGCAAGGATCCTAGGACCTTAGGAACAGCGCTTGGGGGTCAAGGCTTACTCCTGCAGAGAACACCAGCAGTGCCCAGGTCAGGTCCATTTGGTTCCTGCCTGCGTGGCACTTTAGGGGAAAAACCTCATGCAGCTTATCGTGGTACTGTACTTACACAAAAGGCAGTCAACTTACCCTTGGAGCTCACGTTTTTTTCCTGGATTAAAGGGGGTGCAGGTCCAGTGCTCTAAGGCTCTTCTCAGCTCACAAACAGCAGGTCCAAGCCTCTTATGTTCTTACACAGGTACAGAAGTTGTTCTAACGTGAGTGCCTAGAGGTGCCACATGCATGCTTGACACCAGCTGGTCCGCTGGGGGCCAATACAGGGCAGCACTTGCAGTACATGCTGCACCACTGCAAGTCAGAGTCACAACCAGGCCTTTGGAAAAAGAGGCTCTAGTGCTTTGCTTCTCCTTTAATAGTGTTTCAGCTGCTTGCATTGTTCTGAGAAACAATGTATTTTTAGCATTTTGTTTTTTTCACCAGAGAGTGTTAATCTTAGCCCCTTAGCAGTAGATGTTTGTGTTTGATTTTGAAAGGCTATCTCTGACCTCTCAACCACTGCTGTTTAGCCCTCAATTAAAAAAGAGAGAAAGGGCCAGATGTATGACCGGGGCATTTAGCGACTCGCAAATTGCATTCAATTGTGAGTCGTAATTTGCGAGTCGCTAAATGCCATGTACAACAGTGTCAGAGACACTGTCTGCGATTCCCAATGAGGTCGCAAATTGCATGCCTCATCAATATTCATGAGGCACTTGCAATTTGCGACCCCATTGAGATGGCTGGCCCTCCCAGGTATGGTGGCCTGCTGGGCTCAGCAGACTTCCATGTCTGGGACTGCTTTTCAATAAAGCAGGTTTTTTTTTTTAAATGCAGCCCGTTTTCGTTAAAAGAAAATGGGATGCATTTAAAACAAAAATGAAACGTTTTCGTTTCATTTTTTAAGGGCAGGTAGTGGCCCCTGGGACCATTGCCTGCCCCTAAAACATATTTCCCCCTGCACTTGCAAAGGGGAAGGCGTCCCATGGAAGGGGTCCCATAGGGACCCCTTCCCATTTGCGAGTGCATTACCACCCTCTTGAAGAGGGCGGTAAATTGCAAGTGTTTTGCGACCGCAGTTGCAGTTGCAAAATATTCTTACATAGGGTAGCGAGTCGCAATTTGGAAGGGACGCCCTTGGAACGCCCCTTCCTACTTGCAAGTCGCAAATCCTATTTAGCGAGTCACAAATAAATTGTCACTTGCTAAATAGGGTTTGTACATGGCCCTATTAGTTTTTGCTTGCGCAAACGGGTCACTAGCCCGTTTGCGCATGCAAAAATGGGTCGTACTTCTGGCCCAAAGTCTAAAACAATTTTTTATTTTGGATTTCAAAGTCTTTTAAGTGTACAATGACATATCAGCCATTCCCCACTATTTGACAACAACATATTGCATTGTGTGTCTTGTACTTTTGCCTAAACGCTTTCTTTAAAGGTGTAATGCCCCAGAATACAAAGTGATGTTGGCTAAAATGTCAAAATTGGCCAAAATTTTATATATGACATGGAGCCACTTGTCAGGTATATTTTCAAATATTACAAAGTCATTTAGCTCATTCCAAAATGTGCTTGTTTCACATATAAATCCAAAGGTAAACTCTGCTCACACATTTTGTGAAGATTCACTCTTTCATGCATGTCACAGACAAGCTGCAGCACATCTTTCTTTAAAGCAAACAATGTGTAAAGGACACCCGGCAGTAGCTGGGGAACATCACACAAATTTCTTACACATATTGGACAGGTATAACACCGGTAGCTAGCACACTAAAGAGGAGTGAGAACAGGTAAAGGAACATTGTACTGCTCTCTCCTTTAACAAGAAGTGCAACACACCTCAAAGAAAGAGCCAACCCACTAATTGAATTGCCATACAGTCACATACTCACACAGGATAATGAAAACCACCCATCTAGTGTGAAAGATGACCAGTCAACCTTTGCATTGGCCTTCCGGATTATGCTGTGGATGATCGCTAATGCAGAAAATCCATTATTTTTTGGGAAACGCCACTGCCGCAAAATCACATAATTTCAAAAGCCATGCGTATGATTCATCAGTGGGTTCTCAACTCCCAAAACTTTCTTTTAGGGGAGGAGGGCCTGAGAGGGTTTATATAGATCTAAGATACAAGACACAACATCCAATCCAGAACTGGCCACAAAGAACTTCTCCCAGTGGATCAAAAAATGTGCCAACACAATCGCCCCTGCCAAGCCAGCCAAATCCAAAGGACCTGCCTGAAGAGCCAGCTGGTTCACAGAGGAGCTGAAATCTACCAAATGCAACTGCCAGCAACTAGAAAGGAAGCGGTGCACGAGCAAAGAGACGGGAGACCATCCCACTTTCAAGGCAGCACTCAACTAGTACCACTGCCTAAGGAAAGAAACAAAGAAGAACACCCTATCAGACTTCATAGAAGTCAGCACAAACCACAACAAGGAGCTCTTCAACATCGTGAAGGAGTTCTTCAACTCCACAGCCACAGAGAACGACATTAGCTCCTCCCAAGAACTGTGTGACACCCTGGCAGACTTTTTCCAGGACAAGATCAAAGTCATCTCCAAAAAATTCAAATAACAACCCCATGCCAATGACTGCTTCAGCCTGCTAACACCCATGAACACAAACCCTGAACATCTGCTCACCCATTGCGACCTCTCACAACTCAAACCACAATCTCCATCATGAACTCAGTGTACTCGGGAGCACCCACGGACCCCCGTCCCCACCACATCTTCAACCTCTAGAGTAAGATGATTGGTGACAAGCTCAAGAAAGTCCTGAACACCTACATCACCTCAGCCTCCTTCCCTGAGGACTGGAAACATGCTGAAGTGAGGTACATCCACTAGCCCAGCAATACCGAAGAACTACTGGCCAATCTCCCTGCTCCCCTTTCCAATGAAGGTTCTTGACCAGGCAGTCAACCAGTAACTGAACACCTAGACAACAACAACCTCCAGGACCCCTCTCAATCCGTATTCCAAGCCAATCACTGAGGCAGCCCTGATCGCAGCCACTGATGACATCAGGGCCCTCCTGGACCACCACGGCAAAATGGCAGCCCTCTTCCTCCTGGATCTGTCATTCACCTTCAACCCTGTCTCCCATCACATCTTGATCAATAGACCACCACATTGGAATCCAAGGAGACACCGTCAAATAGGAATCCTCATACCTCACCGGAAGAACCCAGAGAATCCGTCTCCCATCATTCACTTCAGAACCCAAGAATAATATCTGCGGCATCCCCCAAGTATCATCCCTCAGCCCCACCCTCTTCAACACTTACATGACACCCCTGGTCAACATCGTCAGATTGCATGGACTCAACATCATCTTCCCCAGCGACCCTCATCGCATTTTCTCGCTACCAAAGACCCCTCTACCACCAGAGCCAACTTCGATAGATGTATGATGAACATCACCGACTGGATGAAGGTCAACTGTCTCAAGCTCAATATGGACAGGACGGAAGTCCTCATCTTTGGAAACAACACCTCACTATGGAATGAGGCATGGTGGCCTGCTGAACTCAGCCCACCCCCCGCCCCGACAGACCATGCCCACATCTTGGACAGCAAGGTAATGCCCATCTGCATCTATCTATGGGGATGCAGTATCCAAATTGACATGAGGCTTCAAGCTCTGAATTAAAGCTTGTTTGGCATTCCCACTGTACACCTCTGTGAATGATCAACGTAGTGTTGGCTAACACAAATTGGACTACCCTTCCCAGATTTCCCTTGGAGTATGCACATGTGTCACATGACACGTATGTCACACAACATGCGCAACCAAACGTGTGATTTCAGAATCATCTGAGCTACAAACTACTTTAAATAATGCAGCGTACATCCATGTGATGAATGCATCAAGGAACATTGTTGGGTAACAGCAGGTTAATCCTCAACATGACATCGTTGAGAAAGTAAGCAACAGGGCTGAAGTAACCAGGAAAATTCTATATAGAATGCATATTAGAAAACGTTTTGTTGTTCCTCCATTAACACTATAAACCTCTAACCTCTTAACTTACCATTCACGCATGTGACGACTTGCTTCCCTACTAAGCGCAATAAAATAACAACTAAAGATCGAGACTGAACAATATTTTTTTTCAAATCACTTTGTATCTTGATCACCCTTAGTTTCAGTTCTGTGTGTTTCACGAGTTGCATTGGATGCTCCATATATTCTCAATACCTTGTGTGTGACTTATCAGCAAGATGAATGTTAGAAATTGGGTTTCTGTTTGGCAGAGGTATGCACCCTGTCCAATCAGGAACCACAGTCCTATCCGGGAACACAGTCCTAGTCAGTGTGAGTCACAACACACCTTAAATTATCCTGTGCTCACCCTTTGGTAGCTTGGCACAGAGCAGTCAGGTTTAACTCAAGAGGCAATGTGTAAAGTATTTGTGCAACACTTAATATAATAACACCGTGAAAACATCACAAAAAGACTCCACACCAGGTTAGAAGAATAGATCATGATTTGATAAATAAAACAAGACCAAAACGACAATAATCCAATATTTAGACGTCTAGATATTATTTTTTAAAGAATAAATGGCAAAATAGTGCTTAGAAGCAATAAGCACATAAATGTGTTATCTGGTTGTGCTAGACCGGGGCAAAGTCAAAGGTTCTGGCCGGCCTCGATTGAGCATGGGCTGGATACAGGGACCCACTTAGGCTCGCTGAACCAAAGTACCTTGATACAGGATGCGTCATTGTTGACGAGGATGCAAAGTACAGCTGAGGCGATGCGTCGGCGTCGAGCCACGCAGTGGACAAGATGCCTTGATTTTCTCTACGCAACTGTGGTGATGCATCGGTTCCAAGTGCGAACGCTTGTTCCAGATGTGATGTGGTGCTACTGTTCACAGAGTAGATGATGTGTCGATGCCGAAGGCGATGCACTGTTTCCGAGGGCAATGCGCCTGGTCAGCTCCACGCAATGACGAGAATACACTGGTTCCAACTCATGCAAAGACAAAGATGCACTGGCCTTGATGAGAATGTGTGGGTTCTGGATGAAGAAGCACCTTAGGCCTCACTTCCAAGAGTCTACGACTGAGGTGGCACCACTCGGTAGGGCAGACACACAGCTTAAAGAGTCCAGATGCAGGTAGTTGAAGTCTTTGATATCCCTGGTGTGTAACAGGAGGCACACCAGCAGGCCCTTGGAGTCACTCTGGGTTCAAGAAATGCAAGTCCAGTCCTTCTGACCCAGGCAGGAGACCCGCAAGCAGCAGGGCAGCACACCAAGCAAGAGCACAGCAAGGCTGAGTAAAGCAAAGCAGCAGTCCAGCAGAGTGGCAGTTCTTTCAGCAGTATAGCAGTTCTTCTTCCTATAAGAGTAGTCACAGGTCCAGAAGTGTACTGATTTGGTTGTGCCAGAGGTCCATTACTTTTACCCAGTGGTGCTTTTGCTGTGGGGGAGACTTAAAAGAAAGATTTGAAGTGTGCAGAGGTTCTCCCTTCCTACCCT
Organism: Calotriton arnoldi; assembly: GCA_963921515.1. Lineage (NCBI taxonomy): Eukaryota > Metazoa > Chordata > Amphibia > Caudata > Salamandridae > Calotriton > Calotriton arnoldi. The sequence goes on along the minus strand of CAWUFW010008437.1, from coordinate 751,254 downwards.
GGCTCCAGGCACGCTTCAGGGAGGTAATCAATTCATTGTGTGGGGACAGGACACAGCCCTTTCAGGTGTGTCAGCTACTCCCACCCATCCTGCTCAGAATGGCCCGTCTGCATGCAGATGACCACTCAGGCACACCTACCCTTCCTTTGTGAGTGGTTGTATAGAGGGGATGTAGGGAGCCAGATGCTACCCACCCCAGATGTGTATTCTAGAGACAGGCAGAAGGCACTAAATGGCTAAAATAAGTAAATGATCCCACTAGGACAGCGCTACAAAGTTAATTTCTGGAATTTTTGAAAAATCTTATTATAAGCCCAATTCACTGAAGTTAGATTGATAATAAATATCTTGGAAAAGCAACGTTTAAAAAGTTCCCTTGTCCCTGCCTAGAGCCTCTACAGTCCCATTTGCACGAGCTTCAACTCTCACTCAGGAGCTGAATATCTCCTTTAATGTGGTGTGAAGTTGCTCCCAGAGTTGAGACAAAGGCCTTGGGTGTGAGGAGGGGTTCTGTTTCTCAATCAGGAAGTCCACTCTGGGATGTGGCCAAGAACCTAATTAAAAAATAGAGGACTACTCTGCCACAAACACGTACAACTAACTGTCCCCTTCCTTTATCCCTCTAGTCAGTCAGCCACTAATCCCAGTAGAAGATCACCTCCCCTCAGAACCAGTTCTGAGTGATCACAGAGCAGGGATTGTTCATTTCCCTTGCCACATCTCTAGGGTGTACACAGGAGCTCTCCACAGGGGAAGGACGGTTCTACCATATTGGTTTTAGGTGGAGATGGGCACTGTAGGGACGTTTGAAACAAGAAACAGGAAATGCTGCAAAAGTGATTAGGGTCACCCCAGGCAAAGTTATCACCATTGGTTTGGGAGTGGCCAGGAATTTACCCTACTGACAGGCTGTTTCCAAGTGTAAATGTGGCACCCACTGTACCCATCTCAGAACAGTTTCTGCACCTGAGGAAGAACAGAAGAGACCTGGGCCTACTGTCTGTGACCCGAGAATGGCCTAGAAGACTGGACCTGTTCTCACCCTTGTGACTTGGGCAAAGACGTAGTCACCTGTTCAAACTACAGGAATGCAACAAACTGCAAGATCCCTTTTATGCAGCTGCTCAGCTAACCAGTTCCAAATGGATCTGTCCTGGAGCCTATTGATGGCCTTTTCTGGAATGCATCTTGAACCCCTACCTCCCCTCCCCACAAGTGCTCTCCCCAAGGTCCTGGACCATTGGCTGGTGTCAAAGTGTACTTCTCCTAACTTTTCCTGAAACCTTTTGGCTTCAAAGACTTACAAAGGACCTGGGCCAACCTGCCAAGCTGATCCAGTGAAAGTGAGTGGTCACTGGGCCAAAGATTTAGATTGATCCTGCTCAGAGCATTTCTACAGCAGTTGTCAGTAGTGTTATTCCAAGAAGAAATATCATATCCACAGCAGGCTCAGGGTGGAACAGGGGTAAGTTTATTTCCAATACGGGAACTCCATCCTGCACAGCCAGAGTCATCTCCCTGGAGCAGTTACACATTCATAAGTGTACATTCTAAAAGGAACTCTCGCCAAGTTCTACAGATAAAGCTTTAGTTTATCAAATATCTAACTCCTACAACTATACCCGCATATGGCACCACCCCTTCCCAAAAACAGACACATACAGAGAGAACACACAGAAGCAAAAGACAAAGATACAAACAAAAGAGAAAATGACAAAACATAAATATTATACATTCTTCCTTATGAGAAAATTGCAACTTAAATCCCAAATGTGACTATCTTTTAATTCAACAGCTCCTTATATAATTTTACAACTGTAAGAGGTGAACTAAATTTTGAATTTCCCAAAATACCTCTGAGAACATTCACTACTGCTAAATCCCCCGCCTGGGCATCAATTTCACGGGCATATTTACTCTTGTCAAAATAACATTTTCTCTTGGCTTTTGCATTCAGTTCTTTATTCATACTTCTCACAATCACTTCTTCTCGCACCTCACCTCCTGTATTGTTTCTGACCCAAGGAGGTGACAACAGAGTTTAAGCCTTCCTTTTTCTAAACAGCTCAAAAGATGTTTCTCCAGTAGTAGTATAAGGCATGAATCTGTACTCTTCTACACTTTTATGCATCTCACTTTTCCAATCTTTCCTCATGCTCCTTGCTAACTGAATAGTTTCTTTCAGAGTTCTGTTTTGACATCACATCATTCCCTTTTTGAGGGTGAAACAAAGCTCATTTCTCGTGAACAATTCCTGTCATTTAAAAAAAAAACTTTCCATTTCTTTGGAGACTAATTGAACTCCATTGTCTGCAAAAAGGCTTATGGGATTAGTCTGCTGAGCAAAATTCTGGCTTAGCACTTTTATGACAGACCTGATAGATATATCAGCAACAATAGCAATTTCTGACCACCTCAAATACATGACCATTACCACTACCACATGTTGTGGCACAGACCCAAAAGTCCAAGGCCCAGTATATCCAAACAAACCTCTTCCCACAGTTCTTTTTGAACTGTGCTACATAACTTGGGAAATGCTTTAACTTTCTTGGATTTATTGCTTGAACTGCAGTCTACGCAGTCATGTTATGCTCTTTCAACCTGTAAATCCATTTCTGGCAACCAATACCAACTCCTCAATATTTCTTTAGTTTTCAAAATACCTTGATGTCCACTGGGAGCAACAGCAATAAGTCTCAATCTTACACTCAAAGGTGGAATTAACCTCAAACCCCTCATCAACAATACAGCTTGAAGAGATACTTCATGCTTTACTTTCTTGAAAGCTCCCTTCAAACTACTAGAATTTTGGAAATTCATCTTTCCTAACTTTCCATCTATAGGCCAAGTGCTCACAACATCTAAATCCTTATTTTTACCCAATTCTTCTTGCCATTCTTCTTGCATGACACACTCTTCAGTGTTTGAGCATACTCTAACCTTGTTATCTGCCCATAACTCATCTTTTTCATTACCATAAGAACCTCACAGCCAACCATTCTAGAAAGGCAATCTGCTGCTTATAAGTAACTCCAGGGTTATGTTCGACAGTAAAGAGAAAATCCTGCAAATTCCAGGAGAAACCACATCCAATCCTTTCTTACTAAAAATCTCTTGTAACAGCTCATTGTCTGAATATACTTCAAACCACCCTACCCATAAACATTACTTGAATTTTGTATCTGCCCAAAAGGCAGCAAGCACTTATTTCTTAATAGTAGAATAAATGCATTATGCCCCAGGAACATTCTGGAATCAAACACAATGGTAATCAACTTGCCACGCCTGAGTTGTTTTACAACAGCCCCTAAGCCAGTGTTGCCGGCATCTGTTGCTAACTTACATGAAAACCCTGGTATAAAGCTATGCAGCTCCTGGGCAGTTCTCAAGGGTGTCTTAATGGTATAAAATTCATAGTCAAATTCTTTAATCCATTCAAACATTACTCTAATATTGCTTGTCTTGCAGGCAAAGTTGGAAATGAATTGTGAATAATACTCTGCCATTCCCAGAAAAAACCGGACATCTTTACTCTTAGGAATAAGCATTTCCTTTGCATTCACTACTTCTTTCTTTGGATGAACACCTTTGTTTGATAGAACATTTCCTAAATAAATAAATTGTGTACACCCAAACTTACATTTACCTACTTTCAATCTCAACCAATGCTCTTTCAGAATTGTCAAAACTTCTCTTACTCTATCAAAATGCTGCATAACCCAACACATCATCCTGAAAGAATTTTATCCCTGGTAAATTACAAAAAAGATTGGTCATGAGACATTGAAAAGCAGAAGCTGTGGAACAGAGTCCAAAAGACATACTGTTGAAATGGTTCGTACCAAAAGACATTAGATCTTATGACTCATCACTCAACCTGACATGGTGGCAAGTTGAAGTGAAGTCTAATATATTAAAAGGTGTAGCACCAGACAACATACCCAAGATTTCATTAGTGTTCTGTAAGGAAACTGATGTCCAATCCTTTTGTTAAGTTCTCTCAGGTCAATGCACAGCGTAAGTTCTCAATTAGTTTTGTGGGCGACAACCAATGGTCAACAGATTCAATGATGTTCTCCTCCCATAGATTATCCAATTCCCTTTTTACTCCTTTTCTTAGACTATGTGACATATTTCTTACCTTACACATAATAGAGCCTGCTCCTACATTTAGCCAAATATTGTGCACAGAACCTTAAACACATCCAACTTTCTTTTCAAGTACTTCAGGAAATGTAGTTACTATTCTTTGATGATCACATAGTTGAAAGTCAATCCTATTTACTTGAACCTGGGGAGAAGCATTTAGGTCTAAAAAGATTCCCAACTCTTTTTGGAGAAGCAAACTTAAAACAATATCCCCCACCAGTGGAATATAACTTTTCTAACAGTAGAGTTTCCTCTGAATCTTAGCATGAAAGTAACCCAGCAATCTTATAGGCTTACCCCCATAGCTATAAGGTCTAACTGGTGAAAGTAATTGTACTACTTCTTTAAATGTTGTCTTGTAATCTACATTAGAATAAGGCAAACACCATAATCTATCATTATGAAGACTTCAATATCAATTAACTGCACAATATCTGATGGGTGGTCACATTTAAAATCGGATACCGCATTGAAACCTTCCTCAATTTGTGATACGCCCTCACTTACATCAGAAGATATCTCATACATTTTGTCAGTAGGTTTAGTATTCCTACAACACATGATGTAGTGTCCTTTTTTGCCACACAATTTACATATGGATTTAGTAACAAGACAGTCTTTGTAGTTAGCAAGATAACCCGTACCGCCACATCTGGAGCAAGATTTTTGTTTTTTTGGAATTCTTTGGGTTTGAAGAAAGATTTAGATTTAACATCCCAATTTTGAATTAGAGATGTAGTGCTTTGTGTCTACACATGATAAGGTATGTTGTATCTGCTTAGCTATGGTGATGACTTCATTAAGTTTGGGATCCCATTTCAACCAAAGTTCTCTAATCTTGCCATCACAACATCTAAGCATGAATTGATTGATTCTCAAGGTGTGTCGAATGTTGCTTGTTGATAGCCTTCTCAATCACTTTGGCAGGGTAGCGGAATGGGAAGTGGAGGGTTTGCATGATTGTTGCTGTGTCATCTCTGGTGAGGGTTGTCCATTCTGTCAAGTGGCCCTTTGGGTTGGTGATGGGTAGGTTGATGATACATTGGCTGGGGTCGGGTTGGTGTATGAGTAGCTGTAGAAGTTTGCAATGTTGCTGTGGAAGAAGTTTGATAGTTTGATGCAGAGTTCTTAGGAGGGTGTGATGCTGTCGATGGGCATAGAAGTCGATGAGGTTGGCTAGCACTCATTTTTTGGTGTCTTTTAGTTGTTAATGGTTGCGTCTCAGTGCGGCCTTGTAGGTGGTTCTGTTGGTGGTTTTGTGGATGGCTCTCCATTTCCTCTCTAGCCATTTACAGTGCCTTTTGGTGCTTCAAAGTTCCTCTGTGTACCAGCTGACTCGCTTTTTGAACCTTCTTTAGTTTTTGGGTTTGATGGGCACGAAGGAGTCATTATAATTCCTAATCCAGTTATTGAAATGGGGGCATGTCCTTGTTGAAGATGTCTATGGGGTTGAGTTGATCCTTGTTGAGGGCGTTGAGCCAGTCTGTTTCTGTGATTTGTTTCCGACTGTGGCTTGGTAGGCTGGTACTGGTGGGTGTATTAACTGGCAGTGCGTTGATTTGGAAATTGATGATGGAGTGGTTGGTCCAAGTGCGCAGAGAGGTAGCATTGTATTTGATGCTGTCTTTGGTGATGAAGATGGGGTCCAGTGTGTGTCCTGCAGTGTGTGTTGGTTCTGAAGTGATCTGGGCCAGTCCGATGTGGCCCAGGCCTTTGAGGAGTGCTGTGGAGAATGGGTTGACTCCGTGTTCAAGGTGGAAGTTGAGGTTGCCGAGGAGTATGTAGGCTCTGGAGTGTATGGTGAGCAGGACGAGGAAGTTGGTGATGAGGCTGCTGATGGTGGCTCATTGTCTGGGTGGATGGGAGGCAAGGCTACTTTTCAAGGTGATGTTTTCTGAGATTTTCAGCTTGAAGGGTAGTTGTTCCATGAATGTGGTGGTGTTCTCCATGAATGTTGAGCATTTTATGGATTCCTTGTAGATGACTGCGAGTCCTCCACCTGGCTTATAGCCATGGTCCTGTTGTGCGATATTGTAGCCTGTTAGAATTGGTGTGGCAATTTTAGTAGCCAATGTGGAGATGAGCCAGGTTTAATTGAGGAAGAGAATGTCTGGTGCATCACTGTTCAGCAGGTCTCAGATTTTGGTCACATGTTTTCTGAGCAATGATGGGTTAAGTACAATTAATTTGAGTGAGTGTTGTTGCGCGGCTTTGCTGTGATGTTTGGTGTTGGGCGTGGGTGTTGACGCCATTGCTGGTGGTTGAGTAGCTGCAGGAGAGTGGAGTGTGGTGTGGTGTGGCAGCAGCAGGAGGAGAGGTGCCCTGGGTCGAGTGATCGAAGGCACGCTGTGGAGTATCGCTGGGGGGTGATTGGACCAGGGCCCCTGGCACTGGGCTCAGTCTAGACGCAGATGGGCCAGACAGGCTGGCCTCTGGTACACCTTTGGAGCACCAGCGGTGCAGCTTCACGGCGACCACTATTAAGTAGGTCTTGCGAGGGGGAGGAGCGTGGAGGCACTGTGCGGGGCTCCAGCGGCACAAAAAAAGTAGCAGAAATGAGAACGTGGCAAGAACGCAGGTAAGTAGAGCAGGAGGCGGGAGGCAGAAAAGGCACAGAAGAAAATTGGGGGGCTGCAAGGTGTGCCACAGGAGGGTAGAAGGTCTGACTTGGTGTGAGAAGGCCTAAGTAAGTGAAAGTTGCATAAGCAGAAAAGAGCACAGAAAGAGCAAAAAAGAACTCAAAGAGGGCACAAAATAGCTCAGAAGAGTACAAAAAGCACAGAAAGGGTACATATAGCACCAAAAGGGCACAACACATCTGAAAATAGCACAGAGGAGCATAAAACAGCACAAAAACAGTACAAAGGGGCACAAGGAAACACAAAAGAAGCACAACAGCATAAAAGAGCACAAAATAGTGCAAAGTAGCACAGAAAGCACAAACGAGCACAAGGGGTGAGAACAGAGAGCAGAGGGACAAAGCGAGCTGAAGGAGTGAGGCAGGAGCCTCAAGGCCAAGTTGCTGTGTCTAAAAGGGCCTAGACTGGTCAGAGGACTGGTCCAGGTAAGGGTGAGACTGGGCCTAGTGAAAGCAGGCCCAGGAGCAGGTGGCATGATCTCAGTGTTGAGCCTTGTCGACATGAGATTGTTACTGATAATGTGAGCCAGGGTAGGATCCTGGGCTCTGACAGAATGTCCTCCCCCACCTCAGCCATGATGTGTAAATTACACAATAGTACAGTAGAGCACAGCTATGTCGTCAGGATGCAGGGAAATGTAGAGTGGGAGAACCCAAACATTCATTGAAGTGACAATTACTACAACTCCCATGACTGGTGGAACATTATACTTATAGATGAAAAAAAAAGTAGAATGAGGTGATAGGACGGACTGCTTCACCACAGTTAAATCTTTTAGCCATAAAAAAGCCCAAAACTTTTGCTTGCTGCGGCTCTGGGTAGGGAATGGCGCAACAGCAGAGAGAGAGTCATCAGCATGCCTTAAGTCAGTTAATAGGAACTACCTTTACAACTTCTAGAAATTAATGGTATGCAGACATCTGGACCCAAAACATGATGGGCAGCCAGCAAGCCACATTCAAAGGAAATGTTCCTTACAATATCTTCCACAGTAATTGTTTGTAATAAACACATATTTAGCTGATATATAGTAATAACATTTAGTAATAAGCAGTGAAAAGACCCTTTAAAAAGTTGAAGACATCTAATTCTACACTTTTACTAGATAAAACAATAAAACATGTTACACAGACACAGTACAGTAATATTCCTCACAGCAGGCGGAGGAAGCAAATAAGGAGGAAGTGACCCCCCACAGCTCCTCCTACACTCTGAGGAACAACCTTCAAACACCCTTTGTCAAGTAAGCAATCCTTATATCTACAAATACCTAACATCCCCCAGACTTTTCTGAAGTGAATTTCCTGCAGAATGATTGAAAAGTTAAAGGCATGTTGCTGTATTACTGCGTCAGATAAAAGGTATGCATATAAAAATATGCTGTCTTTGCTTACATTCAAAATAATACTTGACTATAAAGATTAGGTGTTGTATTTCCCATAATATTTACAGTACAATGGAAGTGGCCAGGTATTTTTCATAGATGTCTAATTTCCCATCCTACCTAGCAGTCCAGTCCATAGAGATGTATCCTACCAGATGTTTGTTACAGTTGACATTCCATCAGCTTGTCACAAGCCTACCTTCACTAAGGAAAAGATACAGAATCTGTATGTGGTTGCATGAAGTATGTTATGTTATGTTATGTTATGTTATGTTATGTGGATTTGTACAACACTGATTGTCATCTGCGAGGGTATCCAGGCACTGAGCAAGTGCTGGGGTCGGGAGTCTGACTCATGGGCCAGGCTGAACAGGGTGATTCCGGGGTTTCTTTGGAGTAGATGAGAAGAGCCAGGTCTTGAGCTTCTTCCAGATCTTAAGGAGTGAGGTGGAGGCTCTGATGTGATGCAGGAGGCCGTACCAGGACTTGGCTGCTAAATTTGAGAATGAGCGGCCTCGAGTGCTGCTTCTGTGGGTGCGAGGAATGTGTGCTAGGGAGAGTGCTGCAGATTTGAGTGATCTGGTAGGTTGGTGGAACAATGCCAGACTGCTCATTGTAAAGACATCTGTTCCATTCATGTTCCACTACCAGCACGCCAAGGCTTCTGCACAGCCAAAATATTAGATGAGACACCAAAAGACAGGGAAAATGTCAAACAGATGTAAGAAAACACCAAAGGTCCTTCCTGGCACCTATATCCACAGCTAGTTCATTGCTGCATTCTGCAAGATTATCATCTGCACTCCGTCTAACAGAAGCATGGTGTCATTCAAGGTAGTCAATTACAGTGCACAGCCCACATCATTCACAGGAAGATCAAAATTAGGATTAGGATTACCACTCTAGTTTAACATATCATGTCACTATGCAGATGGCAACCATCAAGTCGTCAACCACACCCTCCAGATCAGTTGTCCGCTTCCTATGCGATAAAATCAGGCTCAACACACTCCATCGAGACTATCAGCCTTGGTTCACGCCTCAGTGTGGTATGGATATGGCAAACATCCAGTGGTCAAAGCATTGGTACAGACTGCTAAATGACACCTCCAACTTCCTTATCCTGCTCACCTTCTTCAAGCTCCTCATTTACCTAATGTCATTCTACTGCAGTGCTTCACAATTAATCACGATGAAGCAAGATAACCCTGCCATGCCAGTAAAGATGCATTTCTCCAAATCCAAGCTCATTACTTTTTTCTGCAGTATCCCTATAAGCTCCACCCTTTTGCTTTGTTGATCCTCAGAACTGAATCATTCCTTCTAGAAGTGGCTGTCAGACGGGCTGTCAAGTCTTTGATCCTTTCCCTTTTCGAAGAAACAGTATTTTGCTGACCATCTTACCTGAAATTCAAGTGACCCCTTGAAGAATATTCTCACTGCAGCAGTATAACTATCAATGATAGCATCAAACAAACCCTTGGGAAATTCCTAATTTTCAGTCAGATTACATTTATGACCAGCTGCATCATCCTAATGTAAACAATTCTTGCTTACAAATGTACCTGTTGAACAAGATGAAGATCCCGGTGAACCACACAGAACATGCAGCACATCATCACAGTAGTGAAAAACAAGAAGTGGAACAGACTAGGGGGCAGATTTACAAGAAAGTGCTGCAGCGTGGCAACACAAGCCCTTTGGCTGCGCCACGCTGCGGCTCTTTCAAAGCACAGGAATGCAACATATTTACAATAATATGTTGCATTCCTGTTCTCTCCTCTGTGCTGGTGCACAAAAAGCTGCCATGCGCTAGTGCAGGCACCCTTGCAACAAGGTGCAAGGATGCCTGCATCATGGGGAGATTGTTCTTGTACAGGAAGGGGCACCTTCCTGCCAAAAACAATCACTTCAGGCATTTTCCTCTTTCAATGCATGCTGTAGAATGCAGCACGCATTGAAAGAGGAAACAAATGAGGAGAAATTAAAATATTTCTCCTCGTTGCGCCTCGCTACGCCACCCCTAGGGTGGCGTAGCATTCTGACGCATTTGCAGGTTTACGATTCCTCGTAAATCTGGAAATGTGTCTGGTTCCATGGGTGCTGCGTGGGAACAGCCACAGCAACACCCATGGAACGCTATTTCACGCAAAGTGTTGCGTGTAAAGGGGTTGTATATACAAGGACAGGGAAAGTCACGCGGGGTGGCTTTTCCTGTCCTTGTAAACATGGGGCAGTGAAATGTGCCACTGGTGCGTCACGAAAAGTGACGCACTGGTGGCATAAGGGGCTTGTAAATCTGCCCCCAGTTGTTTGCCCTCTAGGCACCAAAGATCTGTAATGGCATCTTAATCCAAACCGTACCAGCACTCACCCCAGAAGAGCTCCTTCACCTGTTCTTTCTACTCCAACACTGCGCATCAACCCATCTTTTCACCTCAAACCACACTGTAAGTATCACCTCAGCACTCAGCTCTCTAGCCCAACTCCTGTCTTTATATCTATTTCCCTGCTCCTCTATCTCAATTTTTGCTTTTCTGTACAATTTATTTTCGAGGATATAATTATTTGTAGCTAGGTTTGCATTATGATAAAGACTTTATTTTTATACTGCATTCAATAATTCACTTCTGCTATTCGTTATCACTCTAAATAACAGATGTTTCTATTTCTCAACTTATGGTACTAAACTTACTGAACTCAGAAGAAGGGATGGCTGAGTCTGTACTGCCTGTATTCAAACTTGTGACTCTGGTATCACAGCACTTGTCAGTTTCACATGTTCAGCTCACTGGGCAATCTACACCATCCTCAGGCTTTATCTAAGTCCCGTATCCGCATATATACATACAAGCATCTGACAAAGATGCATTTAACAAGGCCAAATTAGCCATTAGACTTCCACATTGACTTACGTTTTAGGGAGTCAAAAATCTATGGGTGAATGTATGAATTGACAGAGGTAGGGAGTACTGTGAAAAATATCTTGCCATTTGTTTAATTCAGTATTGCCAATCCACTGGTGTAATCAGCAGATGAGATGTCTAAATGGCACTAAAAGTAATTCAGACTTGCAAATAATTCTCATACAACCTGTAGTAACTGATATACCTTGTTGTGAAAGTCATATCCTGTGCCGAGGCAGATGTACAGTCACTTATATATTCGAATCAATTGTTAGTCTCAGAGAATCAGATGATATGTGCATATTCAGAGACTTCACGTCTCATTAAAACACCCTTGACATCGCATTAATGACCAGGACTGAAAATCCTCTTTAATCTCAGTGCAGCCATCTTTTACTGGGTATTCAACTGAAGACTGGTCAATTTTTTAATCGTGGATCACTACATCTTTGGGTATTTTAGTTCCCTATAAATTTACTAAAACATATGCCAGATAGAAGCAGGCGCCCTGGTTTACCATGAACCTTCTAACTTTGAAGAGACAATCCGAAAACTTGAAAGACAGTGGGGTCTATCTCAGAAAAATTGACATACCCAGCCAGAAAGCATTAACATACATCATAGGGAAATCAGACAGGCTTAAACATCTTTCTATGTTGGCAAAATTGAGCTGGGAAAACATTAATCTTTGGCCTTTTTCAAAATTGTTAAATTGACGTCTGCTCCTGAAGCAGTTACGTTATGAGTTAATCCTTCCCAAACTAGATGTGATGAATTGGCACAGTAATTTAATGACAAATCCCGGCGATTCGAAAGACTTTTACAGTTTCTTAGGCTACACCACCTCCGCTGAGGGTGGCGCAATGCTGACTCTACTAAGTAACTGGACCTCCGATTCCTCAAATGATCCGTGTCCCCCCTCAGTTCTCAAACTTGGTACCGCTACTTTAGTTCCTAGATGCCACTCTTCCGATTTTCAATAACATTGAGTAATAGTTGTAACTAAATATAAAGTGTGCTAGTGCTATTGTAATTGTGCTACGTTACTAAAATGCAACATAAATAACCAGAGATAAAGAAATGGTAGTGTCTTGTTTCACAGATACTCAACATGAGAATCCATCATAAAGGTCCTCTGCTTTGCCTTTTTAATTACATTGGGAACACAATTTTTGAGTTACTAAACTTCCCCTTCAGGAGGCCTAGTTAGTTTGTACTTAATATCAGATCCTCAAATCTTGAGTACGAAAACTTTGTTACGTGATGTGGTTTAATAGCAAGATCACCTCGCTCACGCGGGACTTAAAACACGGAATGCTGCGGAGTCAAATCACAACTAAAGAGTCATTAATTCGCTTCCTCGGGTGCTTCACAAAGTCACAGTACTTACATGTCAGGAAATAAGGAGGTGCACAGGAGAAAGGCAAAGGCACCAGCAGTGCCTGCAATGGGTGTTGAATGCTGACGAAAAGAAAAACACGTGAGCGGAACGGATTATCAAGTGACAAGGAAAACCAGCGCATATCATTGCTTATAATATTTACATTCCAGTTTTCTCAATAAATCACGACAAAAAACCTGCCTTTTTCTTCACCCCTTATCTGCCTCCTGCGTGCCAGTGAGTAGTATTTATGCGTCACAATGACACTAATTTATGCTGAAAAGGCCACGTGGGACCAGAGGATACTTCACCCCAGGTGTGCCAGCAAACTGCGAATTGCGTGTAAATAGGAGTTTAATGAATCGAGTAATGGTAACACCTGCTACTCAATGCTCTGCTAGAAATTCCAGAGATATATAAGCAAAACAAATGAAAAAGAAATAAAAATAAAAATAAAAAATATATATATGCATACATATATATATATATATTCACTGAAAAAGCCATAGGTTTTAGGGACAGTTATAGTTAGTTGGACATTTCACTCGTACAAAACCATAGAAATTCCCCGTTATAGTTAGTTCAGCTAACTATAACTCGCGCCTCGCAATGCACTGCTGATGACGTCACATATTACATCACTCATGACATGGTCAGTGACATCACTGATGACATCACTGATGACATCTCAAATGACATCACTGATGACATCACTGATGACATCATCCAGTGACTGTGTGTTTCTGTAAAGTTTAAATATGTTTAATATATTTAGGGAAAGGCGTATTGAAGAATGAGTGGGTGTATAAGTGTCTGAATGGATGATTTAGTTCGTGAGTGACTGACTCTACAAGTGAGTGATTAAATGTATCTTACTGAATGCATGGGTTAGTGACTAAACTGTGTGAATGTCTGTATCCGTCTGTCTGTTGGTTTGTAAGCGGCTGCATGGCTTTCTGAATAGCTACATGAGTGTCTACATGGGTTTTTGATTGATTGTCTGAGTATCTGCATGGGTGCCTGAGTGTTTGTGTGGGTGGGGTGTGTGTGACTGTGCATAGATGTGTGAGTTGGTGATTCACTGGGTGCATGGTTTCAAGAGTGCATCTGTGATGGACTGTATGGGTGGGTGAGTGTGTGTATGGGTGTGTTAGTGATTGAATGTATATCTCAGTGGTACATGTGTGAGTAACTACATATGTGCAAGGCAGTATATATGTGTGTTGGAGTATATAAATGGCTATAAGTGAGAGTGTGTGATTGTGAGAGTGGCTGTATTGATGAGTGTGTACTTGTATCAGTGATTGTATAAGAGCGTAAGAATGTGCTAGTATTTGTATGAGTAAGTGAGCTGGTGTGTGTATAACTGTATAGGTGAGTAAATGGGTGTGTGATTACGTTTTTTGCATGACTGACTAGGTGTGTAGTACCTCTATGGATGAGTGGCGGTGTGTGAGTGTTTATATAGGTGTATGAGTGCATATGATAGTCCTGTACTGAGTGACTAAGTATGAGTGACTGTACGGGTGAGTGAGTGGATGTGTGTGTAGACCTAAGAATCAGTGAGTGGGTATGTAGTTTTTGGTGTTGGAGTGTCTATGGTTTTGAGAATGGCAGTCTGTAATTTAGAGTGGGTGTATCAAAAGTTATATTAGGGTGTGAGAAGATGCATGAAATTATCACATGGATGATGTCATCAGTGATGTCATTTGAGATGTCATCAGTGATGTCATCAGTGATGTCACTGACCATGTCATGAGTGATGTAATATGTGACGTCATCAGCAGTGCATTGCGGGCGCGAGTTATAGTTAGCTGAACTAACTATAACGGGGAATTTCTATGGTTTTGTACGAGTGAAATGTCCAACTAACTATAACTGTCCCTAAAACCTATGGTTTTTTCAGTGAATTTCAAAGGTTTTTAAATGCTAATTTCTAACTATAACGTGTCTGAAACCTATGGTTTTTTCAGTGAATTTCAAAGGTTTTTTAAATGCTAATTTCTAACTATAACGTGCCTGAAACCTATGATTTTTAAGTGAATTTCAAAGGTTTTTTTAAATGCTAGTTTCTAACTATGCCTACAGAGGTAGGACATGTGAAGAAAGAAGAAAAACGCACAGAAAGAAGAAAAAGATGTGCAGAAAGAACCAACAGAGGAGCAGAAAAGAGGCCTTGTTGCAAAATCATCCTGTGCCCACAACTTTTTCAGACGGGTACTGGTGGTAACTGACTCTGACTAACCAGAGCCAGTGCTATGCTAAAAAACACTTAGAATACAGTGAAAACACCTACATACACTAGGGAACACTATGCGTTGGGGTACCCCTGTGATTAGCATGACCTCCTCTGCAAGTCCCTAGCACATAATAGGGCAGGGGATTAAAACTACCTCTTAAACAGCGCTACAGGGCGCGTTTGCACAGTGGTGAAGGGAGGGGGGCCTGAGGTGACATGTGTGCAAACGCACCCCGTGGCGCGTTTTAAGTTGCGGGATTAAGTCCCCTTGAATTCTGAGGGTCCCTGGGGCCCAGCTAGCCCCCAGGTACCTACAGTTAGGACCACAGAGCTGAGTTGCAGAGAGGCGTTCCGAGGCCACGCACCTTTTTCACCTCTCTGCAACGCAACTCTGTTGTGCTTACTGAAGGTACCTGGTGGGCTAGTTGGCCCCCAGGGTCCCTCAGGATTCAAAGGGAATTAATTCCCCAACTTAAAACGCACCACAGGGCGTGTTTGCGCACATGTCACCTGAGGCCCGCCCCTCCCTTCACCACTGTGCAAACGCGCCCCGTGGTGCGTTTTAAGTTGGGGGATTAGGTCACCTTGAATCCTGAGGGTCCCTGGGGCCCAACTAGCCCACTAGGTACTTCCAGTAAGCACCACAGGCCTGCGTGGCAACGCCTGTAACAAATTGTGCAGTTGTGTTTAGGTAGTGAAGAGGGTCGTGCTGGGGGTAGTGTTTTAGGGTTTAGGGTAGTGCAGTGGTGTTTGTGTAGTGTAGGGGGTCATGCTGGGGGTAGATTTAGGGTTTAGGGTAGTGCAGTGGTGTTTGGGTAGTGTAGGGAGTCGTGCTGGGGGAGTGTTTTAGGGTTTAGGGTAGTGCAGTGGTGTTTGGGTAGTGTAGGGGGTCGTGCTGGGGGTAGTGTTTTAGGGTAGTGCAGTGGTGTTTGGGTAGTGTAGGGGGTCATGCTGGGGTAGTGATTTAGGGTAGTGCAGTGGTGTTTGGGTAATGTAGGGGGTACTGCTGGGGGTAGGGTTTTAGGGTTTAGGGTAGTGCAGTGGTGTTTGGGTAGTGTAGGGGTACTGCTGGGGGTAGTGTTTTAGGGTTTAGGGTAGTGCAGTGGTGTTTGGGTAGTGTAGTGGTTCGTGCTGGGGGTAGTTTTTTAGGGTTTAGGGTAGTGCAGTGGTGTTTGTGTAGTGTAGGGGGTAGTGTTTTAGGGTTTAGGGTAGTGCAGTGGTGTTTGTGTAGTGTAGGAGGTCATGTTTTAGGGTTTAGGGTAGTGCAGTGGTCTTTGGGTAGTGTAGGGAGTCGTGCGGGGGTAGTGTTTTAGGGTTTAGGGTAGTGTAGGGGTCATGCGGGGGTAGTGTTTTAGGGATTAGGGTAGTGCATTGGTGTTTGGGTAGTGTAGGGGGTCATGTGGGGGGTAGTGTTTTAGGGTTTAGGGCAGTGCAGTGGTGTTCGGGTAGTGTAGGGGGTCGTGCTGGGGGAGTGTTTTAGGGTTTAGGGCAGTGCAGTGGTGTTCGGGTAGTGTAGGGGGTCGTGCTGGGGGAGTGTTTTAGGGTTTAGGGCAGTGCAGTGGTGTTCGGGTAGTGTAGGGGGTCGTGCTGGGGGAGTGTTTGAGGGTTTAGGGCAGTGCAGTCGTGTTCGGATAGTGTAGGGGGTTGTGCTGGGGTAGTATTTTAGGGTTTAGGGTAGTGCAGTGGTGTTCGGGTAGTGTAGGGGGTCATGCTGGGGGTAGTGTTCTAGGGTTTAGGGCAGTGCAGTGGTGTTTGGGCAGTATAGGGGTAATGCTGGGGGTGGTGTTTTAGGGTTTAGGGCAGTGCAGTGGTGTTCGGGCAGTGTAGGGGGTCGTGCTGGGGGTGGTGTTTCAGGGTCTAGGGCAGTGCAGTGGTGTTCGGGCAGTGTAGGGGTGGTGTTTCAGGGTTTAGGGCAGTGCAGTGGTGTTCGGGCAGTGTAGGGGGTCATGCAGGGGGTGGTGTTTCAGGGTTTAGGGCAGTGGTGTTTGGGCAGTGTAGGGGGTCGTGCTGGGGTGGTGTTTCAGGGTTTGGGGCAGTGCAGTGGAGTTCAAGCAGTAAAGGGGTCGTGCTGGGGGTGGTGTTTCAGGGTTTAGGGCAGTGCAGTGGTGTTCGGGCAGTATAGGGGGTGGTGCAGGGGTGGTGTTTCAGGGTTTAGGGCAGTGCAGTGCTGTTCGGGCAGTGTAGGGGGTCATGCAGGGGGTGGTGTTTCAGGGTTTAGGGCAGTGCAGTGGTGTTCGGGCAGTGTAGGGGGTCGTGCTGGGGCTGGTGTTTCAGGGTTTAGGGCAGTACAGTGGTGTTCAGGCAGTGTAGGGGGTCGTGCTGGGGCTGGTGTTTCAGGGTTTAGGGCAGTGCAGTGGTGTTCGGGCAGTGTAGGGGATTGTGCTGGGGCTGGTGTTTCAGGGTTTAGGGCTGTGCAGTGGTGTTCGGGCAGTGTAGGTGGTCGTGCTGGGGCTGGTGTTTCAGGGTTTAGGGCAGTGCAGTGGTGTTCGGGCAGTGTAGGGGGTCATGCTGGGGCTGGTGTTTCAGGGTTTAGGGCAGTGCAGTGGTGTTCGGGCAGTGTAGGGGGTCTTGCTGGGGCTGGTGTTCCAGAGTCTAGGGCAGTGAAGTGGTGTTCGGGCAGTGTAGGGGGTCTTGCTGGGGCTGGTGTTTCAGGGTTTAGGGCAGTGCAGTGGTGTTCGGGCAGTGTAGGGGGTCGTGCTGGGGGTGGTGTTTCAGGGTTTAGGGCAGGGCAGTGGTGTTCGGGCAGTGTAGGGGGTCGTGCTGGGGCTAGTGTTTCAGGATTTAGGGCAGAGCAATGGTGTTCAGGCAGTGTAGGGGTTTTGCTGGAGGTGGTGTTTCAGCGTTTAGGGCAGTGCAGTGGTGTTCGTGCAGTGTAGGGGTGGTGTTTCAGGGTTTAGGGCAGTGCAGTGGTGTTCGGGCAGTGTAGGGGGTCGTGCTGGGCGTGGTGTTTCAGGGTGTAGGGCAGTGCAGTGGTGTTCGGGCAGTGTAGGGGGTTGTGCTGGGGGTGGTGTTTCAGGGTTTAGGGCAGTGCAGTGGTGTTCAGGCAGTGTAGGGTGTCGTGCTGAGGGGTGGTGTTTCAGGGTTTAGGGCAGTGCAGTGGTGTTCGGGCAGTGTAGGGGGTCGTGCAGGGGGTGGTGTTTCAGGGTTTAGGGCAGTGCAGTGGTGTTCGGGCAGTGTAGGGGGTCGTGCAGGGGGTGGTGTTTCAGGGTTTAGGGCAGTGCAGTGGTGTTCGGCCAGTGTAGGTGGTCTTGCTGGGGGGTGGTGTTTCAGGCTTTAGTGCAGTGGTGTTCGGGCAGTGTAGGGGGTCTTGCTGGGGGTGGTGTTTCAGGGTTTAGGGCAGTGCAGTGGTGTTCGGGCAGTGTAGGGGGTCTTGCTGGGGCTGGAGTTTCAGGGTTTAGGGCAGTGCAGTGGTGTTCTGGCAGTATAGGGGGTCGTGCTGGGGCTGGTGTTTGAGGGTTTGGGGTAGTGCAGTGGTGTTCGGGCAGTGTAGGGGGTCGTGCTGGGGCTGCTGTTTCAGGGTTTAGGGCAGTGGTGTTCGGGCAGTGTACGGGGTTGTGCTGGGGCTGGTGTTTCAGGGTTTAGGGCAGTGCAGTGGTGTTCGGGCAGTGTAGGGGTCGTGCTGGGGGTGGTGTTTCAGGGTTTAGGGCAGTGCAGTGGTGTTCGGGCAGTGTAGGGGGTCGTGCTGGGGCTGGTGTTTCATGGTTTAGGGCAGTGCAGTGGTGTTCCGGCAGTGTAGGGGGTCGTGCTGGGGGTGGTGTTTCAGGGTTTAGGGCAGTGCAGTGGTGTTCGGGCAGTGTAGGGGGTCATGCTGGGGGTAGTGTTTCAGGGTTTAGGGCAGTGCAGTGGTGTTCGGGCAGTGTAGGGGGTCTTGCTGGGGGTGGTGTTTCAGGGTTTAGGGCAGTGGTGTTCGGGCAGTGTAGGGGGTCTTGCTGGGGGTGATGTTTCAGGGTTTAGGGCAGTGCAGTGGTGTTCGGGCAGTGTAGGGGGTCTTGCTGGGGGTAGTGTTTAGGGGTTTAGGGCAGTGCAGTGGTGTTCGTGCAGTGTAGGGGGTCGTGCTGGGGGTGGTGTTTCAGGGTTTAGGGCAGTGCAGTAGTGTTCGGGCAGTGTAGGGATCGTGCAGGGGTGGTGTTTCAGGGTTTAGGGCAGTGCAGTGATGTTCGGGCAGTGTAGGGGTCGTGCAGGGGTGGTGTTTCAGGGTTTAGGGCAGTGCAGTGGTGTTCGGGCAGTGTAGGGGTCGTGCTGGGGCTGGTGTTTCAGGGTTTAGGGCAGTGCAGTGGTGTTCGGGCAGTGTAGGGGGTCTTGCTGTGGGTGGTGTTTCAGGGTTTAGGGCAGTGGTGTTCGGGCAGTGTAGGGGGTCTTGCTGGGGGTGATGTTTCAGGGTTTAGGGCAGTTAAGTGGTGTTCGGGCAGTGTAGGGGTCTTGCTGGGGGTAGTGTTTCAGGGTTTAGGGCAGTGCAGTGGTGTTCGTGCAGTGTAGGGGGTCGTGCTGGGGATGGTGTTTCAGGGTTTAGGGCAGTGCAGTGGTGTTCGGGCTGTGTAGGGGGTCGTGCTGGGGGTGGTGTTTCAGGGTTTAGGGCAGTGCAGTGCAGTGGTGTTCGGGCAGTGTAGGGGGTCGTGCTGGGGGTGGTGTTTCAGGGTTTAGGGCAGTGGTGTTCGGGCAGTGTAGGGGGTCTTGCTGGGGGTGATGTTTCAGGGTTTAGGGCAGTGCAGTGGTGTTCGGGCAGTGTAGGAGGTCTTGCTGGGGGTAGTGTTTCAGGGTTTTGGGCAGTGCAGTGGTGTTCGGGCAGTGTAGGGGGCGTGCTGGGGGTGGTGTTTCAGGGTTTAGGGCAGTGCAGTGGTGTTCGGGCAGTGTAGGGGGTCGTGAAGGGGGTGGTGTTCAGGGTTTAGGGCAGTGCAGTGGTGTTCGGGCAGTGTAGGGGGTCATGCTAGGGTGGGTGTTTCAGGGTTTAGGGCAGTGCAGTGGTGTTCAGGCAGTGTAGGGGGTCGTGCAGGGGCTGTTGTTTCAGGGTTTAGGGCAGTGCAGTGGTGTTCGGGCAGTGTAGGGGGTCGTGCTGGGGGTAGTGTTTTAGGGTTTAGGGTAGTGCAGTGGTGCTTGTGTAGTGTAGGGGGTCGTGCTGGGGGTAGTGTTTTAGGGTTTAGGGTAGTGCAGTGGTGTTTGTGTAGTGTAGGGGTCATGTTTTAGGGTAGTGCAGTGGTGTTTGAGTAGTGTAGGGGGTCGTGCTGGGGGTAGTGTTTTAGGATTTAGGTTAGTGCAGTGGTGTTAGGGTAGTGTAGGGGGTCGTGCTGGGGGTAGTGTTTTAGGGTTTAAGGTAGTGCAGTGGTGTTTGTGTAGTGTAGGGGGTCGTGCTGGGGGTAGTGTTTTAGGGTTTAGGGTAGTGCAGTGGTGCTTGTGTAATGGAGGGGGTCATGCTGGGGGTAGTGTTTTAGGGTTTAGGGTAGTGCAGTGGTGTTTGTGTAGTGTAGGGGGTCATGTTTTAGGGTAGTGCAGTGGTGTTTGGGTAGTGTAGGGGGTCGTGCTGGGGGTAGTGTTTTAGGATTTAGGTTAGTGCAGTGGTGTTGGGGTAGTGTTTTAGGGTTTAGGGTAGTGCAGTGGTGTTTGTGTAGTGTAGGGGTCATGCTGATGGTAGTGTTTTATGGTTTAGGATAGTGCAGTGGTGCTTGTGTAGTGTAGGGGGTCGTGCTGGGGTAGTGTTTTAGGGTTTAGGGTAGTACAGTGGTGTTTTTGTAGTGTAGGGGGTCATGTTTTAAGATGCAACGCTCCAATACCTGACCAGTCTGCACTACATAAAACTGCAAAAATACTAAAAATAAAAGTGTTTTTCACACTTTTGTCATTGGGCTATATGTGGGCTACATCTGGGTAATATTTGTGCTACATTTGGGCTCTTTTTTCACTGGTGGCCATCTTGGAAGACTTCTTTGTTATGAAGTTTCCTAATTTCCTCATGTACTGCAGTCTCCTCAGCAGGAAATGCTTTCAGTTTTTACTTTGATTCCATCAAGAAGGCATTCAGATGTGTCACACATTTGCCATAAATTCAGAATGTTAGCACTCTAGTTGTTCATTAGATCACTGTAGTAAAGCTACTGCTCACCAAGGAGTTAACTGGAAGTCTACTGCTGGTATTGAAAGTGATTGTTTCAGTCTGCATGTCAGAATTTTCTAATGAAATAGAAGAGGATTTGAGATCTCACTTAAAACATGCACTAAATTTTCTTTTTGCAGCACTAACCATAATTTCTATGGCAAAATGAACCCCCTCATTTTGTTCCTTTTAAATTAAATGTTTTAAGTGTTACCAGTTTATTCCAATCAAGATGGCTTCAGGTGTGCCATACTTTTGTCGTAAGTAAGGCTGTTAGCACTCTAGTTGTTCTTTAGAACACTCTGGGAAGCTGCAGTAGAACACAAAGGCATCAACTGACAGGCTGCTCCTGTTGAAATATAACAGGAAGATATTTGAGTTCTCACTTAAAACATGTCCTAATTTTTCTTTCTACAGCACTAACCATAATTTCTATGTCAAAATGAACCCCCTCATTTTGTTCCTTTTTAAATTAAATGTTTTAAGTGTTACCAGTTTATTCCAATCAAGATGGCTTCAGGTGTGCCATACGTTTGTCATAAGTAAGACTGTTTGCACTCTAGTTGTTCTTTAGAACACTCTGGGAAGCTGCAGTAGAACACAAAGGCATCAACTGACAGGCTGCTCCTGTTGAAATATAACAGGAAGATATTTGAGATCACACTTGAAACATGTCCTAATTTTTCTTTCTACAGCACTAACCATAATTTCTATGACAAAATGAACCCCATCATTTTGTTCCTTTTTAAATTAAATGTTTTAAGTGTTACCAGTTTATTCCAATCAAGATGGCTTCAGGTGTGCCATACTTTTGTCATAAGTAAGGCTGTTAGCACTCTAGTTGTTCTTTAGAACACTCTGGGAAGCTGCAGTAGAACACAAAGGCATCAACTGACAGGCTGCTCCTGTTGAAATATAACAGGAAGATATTTGAGATCACACTTGAAACATGTCCTAATTTTTCTTTCCAGAGCACTAACCATAATTTCTATGACAAGATGAACCCCATCATTTTGTTCCTTTTTAAATTAAATGTTTTAAGTGTTACCAGTTTATTCCAATCAAGATGGCTTCAGGTGTGCCATTCTTTTGTCATAAGTAAGGCTGTTAGCACTCTAGTTGTTCTTTAGAACACTCTGGGAAGCTGCAGTAGAACACAAAGGAATCAACTGACAGTCTCTGCCCTTGTTGGATGTACATGTTTTACTGAGAATGTCAGACTTCATTCTCACATGACTGAGAAAGATAAAGTGAATTTACAGAAAATATGCTCTCATTTTAGCTTCTGGAGCACCTTCCAAAACTGTATGGGACAAGCATGTGAAAATAGTTTTCTCTCAAACATGATTCATGATATCCCAGCAGAAGGTTTTTCACAGGGTAAAATCACCTTAGAACACACCACAATTCCTGAAATTAGTATGGTACCATCAACAAATGAATTCTAATGTAACTAAAGTCTGTTATCACCCTTTATAGTTCTCCTTTTGGTAACCCTCAAAATCTTTGATTCACTACAATGCATTTCAATGGGGTACTATCATTTATATTGGTCCCAAGATGGCTGCCAGCAATTCCAGGATGAAGTGCTGACAGCCAATCAGATCTCACGATGACATGTGTGGTTAGGCTCCGCCCAGATATATATGTGTTTTTACTTTTGATTTTCTCAGTAACTACTGAACGGATTTACACCATTTAACAAAAGGGTTCTTTCTGAACCAAGAACTACCTCTTTGCCAAATTTGGTGTAATTCCGTTCAGCAGTTCGGGCTGTAGCCTTGCATAAAGTTTCCTATGGGAAATTGATTTTCTGACTCATATTTTTTAATTTCTCCGCAACTACTGAACGGATTTACACCATTTAACAAAAAGGGTTCTTTCTGAACCAAGAACTACCTCTTTGCCAAATTTTGTGTAATTCCGTTCAGCAGTTCGGGCTGTAGCCGTGTCTAAAGTTTCCTATGGGAAAATGAATGGGGAAAACATGTTTTGGTACCCCCCTTTTTTCTCGGCTCCCGCTTGACGAATCACCCCGAAACTTTCAGGGTAGGAGCGGACCGGAGCGGGCCATAAAGTTTGACAATTTCGCGAAGATTCGTCAACCGACGCAAGAGCTATTTCAAATAGAATGTCGCGGATTTCCTATGGAAAATAGGTCCTAACTATAACTATCTACTGGCGACCGCCAGTAGATAATATATACATATATATATTCCTCATCAAGAAAGGGTACCGCACTCCACGAATCTCCAACAATTACTTTATTCAAAGCGCAATTTTCACCACTACCACCACCAACGTTTCAGGCAAAAAATGGCCTTGATCACAGTATCGTGAGTCATTTGTTTATGTCTCTTTTATATAGTAGTTCCATGTTAGCCCATTATGAGGCATTATGTGACTGTGAGTTCTGTGATTTGTATATGGATAAACAGGTCCTAAGTTACGTGGATGGTCTCCAGAAAGTACATATATCGCATTCTCTCCTTTGCAGGTGTGCGAATCGCTGTTGTCAACACTGGGATTTCAGAATTGCCTGCTTTTATACTACAATGGGATTAGTACCCTTCCTCATCACTGGATTCTTCATCCTTAGCAGTTCGCAGTGCTTAGTGGTTTTGTCAGTTCGTGTTGGTTACACATTTTCTTCTTTTATTGACATTTTCTCAATACAGGCCTCAGTGCTTCTAATCTTTGCACGCCATAGTTTCTCATGTTGTCATGTGGTTTATTTGATATCTCAAATGAGACGCATATTGTATGCATCGTTTATTCGTAAGTTAATGGCTGATTGTTGCTTGTGTGCTTAGAGGCCAAGTCTCGATTCCCGATGAGGATGTCATAAATGGAAGTATAATTCTTCATCCCCGTTGAGACAGTACGGAGTCTTGGTTTTAAATTAAATTATCAGGCGGGATTCCAATCTTCTCAGCTTGAGGGTCCGATTTCCTCCTCTTTCATTGGGTGGTACAGTTGCAATGCCAAAGTACTTGATGTTTTGCCAGTTCGTATTGTGCACAGTATGGATATGCTTGGAGATTGCATAGTTCATATCTCGATTTGTAATCGCTCTCAGGTGTTCCAAGATTCTCTTTCTGAGCGGGCATATATATACACATATTGCACTATTTTCTCACAAATTATGCCATTTGAGATGTCATAAGTGTTGTTATGAATGCTATGATTTCACATGATATCAGTGATGTAATATGGAAGGGTATAACCAGTGCATTGAGGAGGTGCTAGTTTTAGTTAATGTAGTGTGGCATAAATGAGGTGACAACACTGGACATGTAGGTGCACGGTCTGTAGTAGTTATAGGAAAACAGCCATTACAACGCGGCTATTTCTCCGCATACCATTACAACGCAAGCGTTACCATGCATGCGTTGTAACAATGCGTAGTCATTACTATGCATTTTTTTACAACACATGTGCTTTTACTACGCATGTAAAAGCACATACCTTGTAAAATATATAGGCACTCCATGTTGTTGTGAGGAAACAGAGGCTCTTCCGTTTCCTCACAATGACGTGCACCGCCCCTCAGATGACCAGAGGGAACCAGGAACCACGATGAGAGAGAGGAACCACGAGGAGAGAGAGGTAAGGGGGATTGGGCCTGGGGTGAGGGTTACTTTTTTAGGGTAAAAGGGGGTCGGGGTGGCGGGTGTGTGTCGTGCAGGGTACTGTTTTAGGGTTTAGGGTAGGGTCGGGTGGGATCGTGCAGGGTAGTGTTTTAGGGTAGGGGAGAGGACTGGGGTCGGGGGAGGGTCATGCAGGGTATTGTTTTAGGGTAGGGAGAGGACTGGGGGTCGTGCAGGGTAGTGTTTTAGGGTTTAGGGTAGGGTCGGGGGGTCGTGCAGGGTAGTGTTTTAGGGTAGGGAGAGGACTGGGGGTCGGGGAGGGTCGTGCAGGGGGTAGTGTTTTAGGGTTTAGGGTTTAGGGTAGGGTCGGCGGGTCGTGCTGGGTAGTGTTTTAGTGTAAGGGGAGGACTGGGGATCGGGTGAGAGTTGTGCAGGGGTAGTGTTGTAGGGTTTAGGGTAGGGTCGGGGGGTCATGCAGGGTAGTGTTTTAGGGTAGAGAGAGGACTGGGGGTCGGGGGAGGATCATGCAGGGTAGAGTTTTAGGGTAGGGAGAGGACTGGGGGTCGGGGTGGTTGTGCAGGCTAGTGTTTTAGGGTTTAGGGTAGAGTCGGGGGGCTCGTGCAGGGTAGTGTTTTAGGGTAGGGAGAGGACTGGGGTTTGGGGGGAGGGTCGTTCAGGGGTGGTGTTTTAGGGTAGGGAAAGGATTGGGGGGGTCATGCAGGGGTAGTGATTTAGGGTTTAGAGTAGGGAAAGGATTAGGGTTTGGGGGGGTCGTGCAGGGGTACTAAATTAGGGTTTAGGGTAGGGCAGGGTAGTGTAACTTACCTTAGATACTTTTACCAAGAGTATACCTTTACCACGCATGCCTTTGCATTGTAATGGCATGTGTGGTAAAGGCATATTCGTGGTAAAAGTATGCGTTGTAATGGTAGGTCGTGGTGAATGACTACGCGTAGTAATACCTGTGTTGTAATGACACGCGTGGTATTAGTACGCGTTGTAACGTGTCATATTCGTAGTTCTAAGGTGGTGTGTAAATTATACATTTAATTTATAACTATAACTTTAGAATATCTAAGGTTTGTCTAGTTTAAGTTAGGTTTTTATAGAAAGAATAAATACAGTTTTCCCTACTATAACATATCCCTAACCTTTGTTTTTTCCATTGAATTTTAATGTTTTTTAAAATTTTTGAATTAAAACAAAAATGAATTTGGACAGTTTACTGACATTGAGAGAAGTGCCATTAAGTAGAGTGTGGTACAACAGAGTGGAGGCAATTGTCATAAATTCTACTGTCGTGAAGTATAATGTCATAGATTGCAGTAGAGTGGATTGTTGTGCAGTGGAGTGGCATAAAGTGGAATAGGGTACAGTGGAGTGGTGTAGAGTGCAGTAGTGTAGAGTGGAGTGTTGCACAGTGGAGTTTCATATAGTGAAGTGGCGTAGAGTGGAGCAGCGCAGAGTGGAGTGTTGTAGAGTTGACTGGCACAGAATGGAGTGGTGTACAGTAGAATAGTGTACAATAGAGCATCAAAAACTGGAGTGGTGTAGAGTGTAATAACGTTCAGTGAAATAGCATAGTGTGCATTGGCATAGAGTAGAGCAGCCTACAGTCGAGTGAAGTACAGTGAAGTGGCATACAGCACAATAGTATAGAGTGGAGTATCATACAGTGAAGTGGCATGAAGTGGAATAGGGTATAGTGGAGTGTTGTACAGTGGAGTGCCGTGGAGTGTACTGGCAAAGAGTGGAATAGCATACAGTGAAGTGGCAAAAAGTGGAGTGGTGTAGAGTGGACTAGCGTAGAGTGTAGTGGGTAGAGTGGAGTTTCGTACAGTGGAAAACAACTGGAACAACTGGAAAGGAGATGGAGCACCAGCAGAGACATGACCAACAAGACCACCTTCAAGACAGCCCTTAACCTCTCCCACAGACAGATGAGAGAAACTCATCAAGCACCAATAATAGCAAAGAACTCTTTAACATCGTGAAAGAATTCTCCAACCTCTCAGCTGCAACAAACAACTTTGCCCCCTCACAGGAACTCTGCGACATCCTTGTAAACATCTTCCATGACAAGATCGCCAGAATCTACAGAAACTTCACTGTAGATCTTCACCGACTTCTTCAAGCAACATAACAACCTCACTACCACCACAGACATACGACTAACCAAATGGAACAAGCTCACTCCACAGGACACTGCTTCCATCATGAACTTGGTCCACTAAAGGGCCCCAACCAACCCATGCCCTTCCCACAGCTTCAATCTAGGCAAAGCTAGAATCAGCCTCATACTCGCCACTTTGTTCAATAACTCAATTGCCATGGCCTCCTTCTCCAAGGACTGGAAACACGCAGAAATCAACACCCTACGAAAGAAACCATTGCCAGACCCCAGTGAACACAACAACTACCAACCGATCTCCCTGCTCCCATTCCCAGCAAAAGTATTAGAAAAAGTCATCAACCAACAACTGTCCTCACATCTTCAAAGGAACTACCTACTAGAGTCCTCCCAATCCAGATTCCACAGCAGCCACAGCACCGAGACAGCCATCATCGCGGCTACCGATGACATCTGAGCCCTACTCAACTGAGGAGAGACTGCAGCTCTGAACCTCCTAGACCTTTTGGAAGCCTTCTATACAGTCTCCTACCACACACTCATCACAAGGCTGCACAACATAGGCATCCAAGGAGACGCTCTCAGATGGATTGCCTCTTTCCTCACCGGATGAATGAAAAAGTCTGCCTTCACTGCCAAACCCAAGGAAATCATTTGTGGAGTACCCCAAGGATCCTCACTCAACCCCACCCTCTTTAACACTTATATGACACCTCTGGCCAGCATTCCCCAAACCCATGGACTCAACATCATATCCTATGCCGACGACACACAACTCATCCTCTATCTCTCCGAAGACACCACCAACACCAAGACCAACTTCCACAACTGCATGACGGACGTCACCAACTGGATGAAGGACACCTGCCTGAAGATCAACACGGACAAGACAGAGGTACTGATTTTCAGAAACAAAAGCTCTCCATGGGATGCATCCTGATGGCTGTCAGAAGTCGGACCTACTTCTACCCCCACTGACCAAGCTAGGAACCTAGGCATCATTCTAGACAACAAGCTAAGCATGATGACACAGGTCATCTCCATCTCCTCCTCCTGCTTCTTCATCCTCCACATGCTTTGTAAGATATTCAAATGGATACCCCAAAGTTCAAGACGCACCATCACACAGGCCCTCATCTCCAGCTGACGCGACTATGGCAATGTGTCTATCCAGGGATTGCAGCTCGCCTCCTCTGATGAGTACATACCAAACTGAATGCTCCAGCCAAACTCATCCTGGATCTCCCTAGACAAACCCACTTCACCCCCTACCTCAGGGAACTCCACTGGCTCTCTGTGCAGAAAAGATGCCAGTTCAATTTCCTGACAGATGCATGCAAGATCCTACACAACTGTGGGATCGCCTACTTGAACCACCGCCTGAACTTCCATCAACCCACTAGACATCTCCACTCTGCGTCCCTTACTCTAACCCTCAGCCATGGCATCTAATGTAGCAGATACAGACTCCATCTCTTACCTACCAACGAAGACATGGAACAGACACCCTTTAATCTACAGACGTCCCCATCTCTTCCAGAGTTCTTAAAGTCCCTGGAGACCTGGCTATGTGATACATCAATTGGACCCTGCCACACGCTGGATACCCTCACGGGTGACAAGTAGCCTCTACAAATCTACTGATTGATTGGTTATTGAATACCAGTGGAATAGCGTAGAGTGAAATAGTGTAAAGGGGAGTAGTGTAGAGTGCAATGGCATAGACTGGAGTGGGATAGAATAAAGTGGCATAGAATTGAGTGCCATAGAGTACAGTGGTGTAGAGTGGAGTTGGGTATACTAGAGTGATGTACAGTGGAGTTGTATAATAGCATAGAGTATCGTGCCGTAAAGCGGAGTTGCACACAAAGGGAAGAGGTGTGGCGCCGCGGCCAGGGCGACTGACGCTGGAATCTGGGGCTCACGGTTCGATCCCCGGCACCGGCGGCAGGTCAGCTCAGCACCATGTGACTCTGGGCAATAGCTCGCTTAATCTTCCCGACGGCCCCCAGCGCCGGGATGCCTTCGGGTAGCTGTTCGCGCTTTACAAATACTGGATTTACATTTTACATTTTACAATTGAATGGTATAGAGTGTATTGGAATACAATATAGTGGTGTGCAGTGCTGTTGTGTAAACTGGACTGTGTTAGGGTGGAGGGCCATACACTGGAGTTGCTTACAGTGAATTAGCTCAGAATGGATTGGCGTACAGTGTAGTGGCCAACAGTGGATTGGTATAGACTGGAGTGTCGTAGAGTGGAGTGGCATACAGTTGAGTGGTGTACAGTGCAGTGGCGTAGAGTGGAGTGTGGTAGCATGTACTAGCGTAGAGTGGAGTGACACATAGTGGAGTAGCGTAGAGTAAGGTGGTGCAGAGTGCAGTGTCATACAGTGGAGTAGCATAGAGCGTAGTAGCATAGAGTGAAGTGATGTTGAGTGGAGTGGCGTAGAGTGGAGTGGCATAGAAAGTATTGTTGTACAGTGTAATAGCATACATTGGATTGCCGCAGAGTGGAGTAGCATACAGTGCAGTGGTGTACAGTGAAGTGGCATATAGTGGAGTGGAGTAGAGTACAATAGCGTACTGCGTAGTGTCGTAGAGTGAAGTTGCGTACAGTGGAATACTGTGGAGTAGCATAGATTGGAGGGTGATACAGTGGAGTGGCGTATACTGGAATGTCATAGAATGGGGTCATGTAAAGTGGAGAGGACTATAGTGGAGTGATGTAGAGTGGAGTGGCATAGAATGTAATAGCATAGAGTGAAGTGGCATAGAGTGGAGTGGCATGGAGTGGAATGGCATTTAGTGGAGTGTAGTGTGGTAATTAAAACAGATGTAGCATGAAAGTATGTGAATGCATGTAGACATAATGTGGCAGGAATGTACATCTGTACATTATGATGTGTAAATTGGATTTTTTGTTAACATTTGTTAATAGTGTAAGCAGTGTTAAAGTTATGAGTTATGTATTGTGCCTCAGTATAACACAGTAAGTTTGCAGTATACCGCGGTACATGTGGTTGATAAGTGTTTACCGAAGGTAAAAAGGAGCCATGTAGTTTTTATCACTGTTTTAGTGCGTTTTGTATTTCTTTGCGCAATAAGTTAGAGCCTGAGATATAGGTAAGTACTAGGTTTCCTTGTACATAGTACCACTTTATTAGAGTGATAATAGGTAGAGAAATGTATTTATAATTTTCTATATATTTTTATAGCAGTCTAGTGAGATGTATGCATTTTTGCAGTGCTGTAATTTGTAGGCATTACCGCATTACTCTGGAGACTTTTTCATGCATATTTACATATATTAAAAATAGAAAATACACTTTAGTACACTGAGGGGTTAATATACAAGCCCCATACACTACTGGTATGTCACTTTGAATATGGGAAAAAGTGATGAACCTCGGTGCAAGGGGCTTGTGACTAAGCCCTTAAATTTGTCAAATATATCATGTTATAGTGTATTTTTACTTTTTAAACATATTTATTTTATTACATTCATTTTTGGTACCACAGTACTCCTGAGGCAGTACTAATTTTTTATTTTTTTTAAATATCTAAAAGCATATAAATGTTTTTACCTACCTTTTACCTCTTTCCCAAAGTGGTAATAGGTAGGGGAAACGTTCCAAACCTAATACTTACTTAGATCTGAAAGAGTAATGCAGAAGACAGCCAAACTGTACCCAAAAACAACATGGCTGCCTATAACTTTTATAAATGAGCCAATCACCTAATAACTTGTTATCGCTATTAACCACTGTACTTCGATGACAACAGATATTACTAAGTTAAAATACCTTTATAAATACTTACCCATATTACCTGTAGTACCCAAAAGGGTCATCTGCGCACAATAATGTCTAATCCTGCCAAATTTCATGTAAATCCGTTCAGCTATTTATGCACAACATTGTATGGGAAAAAACATTGGTGGCAAAATGCGTTTTGGGACCCCCCTCTTATCTTTGCACCCCGCTGACCAATTAACACAAAACCTTGCATCATCTGCCAATGTAGAAGGAAGAATATGTCTGCAAGGTATTGTGGAGATTGGTCAAATGGGCACAAAGTTATTCATGGTGAAAAATCATCTGAGGAGTTCCTATCTCTGGTAAACCTAATTATAATTACAGAATGGCTACTGCCACTGTGTAATATACAAAAAAGTTGCTTTGAAGTATTTTAATGAAATGGTTACAATATGATAATAATAATAGTCTAATTAGGAAACAGTCCCAGCACTATATTTTTAAAAGAAATATATCAGTAAAGAACAGGCAACATCTCCCTAGTTAATTGAGAAAATACTCAATGCATAACAATGTAGCATACATAATGATCAAGGACTGTGCTAACAATAATCTAAACTTCATAAAATCCCCTTTGAACCCTTTTTCCAACCCCTGACCTAAAAATCAGATGAGACTTTGGCTGCAACAGCCAAGCCTCAGTCTCTGTTCTTTTTTGTGATGGGGGAGCATACAATTGAACCCCAAACCTGCCTAGCATGTGGTAAATGTTTACATTAAACTCTGTGGAACTGGCAATTCAATGTGGTTTTACAAGTGGAAAATAGTTCAGACACACACACATGCAAATTTTACAGTTCCACCTGTACCGTCCAACTCGTAATCAGTCTATGTGTTAGCAAAACCTTGTTTGTTAGCCCATGATACAGCTTCATCCCATTGACATATGAACCCATACACATATGAGCTGTAATTAGTGCCCATCTATGTATCAACTGATGTCATGAGTTCCATATAGGGCCCACTGTAGTTTCATCCTATGTTAGCCTAACTAAAAACATTGCAGGCTGCTTTTACTTTGCACACGTTACAAAGTAACATACTTGCTTTCGTGCCACACTATTATTTACAAAATAGGCTGCACATGTTTTATTAAGCCCTTCTGCTGAGATTCAGTCTGAACATTTAGTACAAGGTCAAACAACATTGCGCCCTGTTTTTCTCTGTGGTCGGACACTAACACCTAGACACAATAGAAGAGACTCAGCTGCTGTTTTTGAGTAGGGCATGTATCATATAAGCCGAGACTTGCAGTTTGGAAAATAGAGAGGAGAATTGTTAGCAGAGGGAAGGTACCGGGATGAGTGCACCATGTCTACGCAATCTAAGATGCAGACCAGCTAATGGCAAATGCCAGATATGGAGCCCGGCACCATCCCAGGGATCTTTTTTTGTATTATTGTGAGGCTAGGCTTAGACAGATACACAAATAAGCATGATAGGGCTTTTCATTGCATACGGTTTATTGGTGATGCTAATTACACCAGTACGTTTTGCATGTTTTCTAGTTGCAGCACAGTTGCTTCATAATAGAAGACAATAGTTTCAATAACTGTTTTAAGGTCTTGTTTCTGTTTATTATGGACATGTATGAGCGAGAGAACAAAATGCGATGATTTGTTACCCCAATTCCCTGAGGGGACTAGAGTGTTGTATTCTGAGTTGCCAACTTACCTGTTACTCTGGAAAGGTTAGGAGGGCAGATAAGGCACTATGAACTAGTCTGGATTGAGGCTTTTAGCTACTGATGTGATATGGTGACTAATTCCCCACATACAGATGTTCTGTGATCCCAGGCATAGTTCTGTTCCTAAATAGAATCCATGCAAAACTGAAAATCCTTGAGCCCAGCAGCTTTAATTTCCGAGTGCACAACCAGATTGGATCTGGATCTGGATCCAGACCTGATTTACTATTTTCCAAAGCGAAAGCCTTGATGCACACTTGATAATGCAAAGGACAAATGCTGCCATAGGAGTTGAAGTACATGTTGGCTGATAGTGTGCTACGCAATGTATTCATGATTGCAATTCATATATCATGGAGACTTTGTGACATGGCTGGATTGTCCATATACAAGCCTCATTTTAGGATATTCAATCATCTTTTAGCATGTGTCCTCTACATACCTACTAAAAAGCTATAACGTAGTAAAATTTGTATCTTAAGATAATTCATGTGCTAAATATGTTCTCCAAATGTTTTGAGATTTTAAACTCTTTGTATTTGACCTCCACTAGGGGCTGATGCCTGTCCAAAATATTAATAGCTCTCCCATGGTGACAGCCATAATGAAATCTGAGCAATCTGTTTTGTTGCATAGTGGTACATTAAGAAACTGTAGTGAAATATAACTCAAAATGAGCTTTAAATATTTTTATGCATTGCTAAAACATAAGCTGCACACCCATTTCTTAGTGGGATAAGTGCAAATTAAATCTAAATGAATAGAAATCTACTCCCCTTGCACTTTTTTATGATGATAGAGAAGCAATTACAGAGAGCCTCAACAAGATCCTGGCCATGAATTACTCTGAAAATGATGCTCCCATGACTCCCTTGTCAGATGAAACTATTATCCCCACATTCCAAAGGAAGACTATCTTAATCTCATCAGTGCCAGTAAAGCATCTGGTTCTCTTATAGAAGTTTTCCCAGCCTCTCATCATTAAATTAGTGGTCCTTCTGTCGTCCCTATGATGATCAAATTCCCAAATGCTTCCCTGATGAAATGCAAGGTCCCTGATACTTTTGAAAACAAGTAAAGTGTGAAAAATTGAAAAGAAAGACAATTTTTTACCTGATGATTCTGCCAGTTTTAGGCCTATATCTGTACTACCGGACATCAACAAATGACTGGAGAAGACAGTCATCAAAATAGATACAGGAAGACATGGAACAACATCATCTTCTTCAGCCTACTCAGGCAAGGTTTCACCCTGACTATGTCACAGAACCTCTCATTATCTCAGAAACTGACGATCTTAGAATGCTGGCTGCTTGTGTTGGTTCAGGAGGAATAATACTTCTTGACATATCTCCCACATTGGATATAATCAACCATCAAATTGTGCTTAAATGGCTTAAACTTTGCTAGCTAAGCATAAAAACCTTGAATTGGCTAGATTTCCTTTTAACTATCAGAACCAAACAAGTTCAAATGGGCTCATTCTCATATTTCCCTACACCCTACTTTGAAATGTGTATGTTCAGCCTCTTGTGAAACTCCTAACCCAAGTTCCTGCAACAATGTTTTCATATGACAATGATATATTAATATCATATTGGCAGATAAGGCATAATGTCACAGTCTAGGGTTAGCTTGCATTCTGTCTGCAATCTCTGATTGGATAAATAAAAACTACCTGTTGTGTTTATTCTCAAAGTATAATGAATTATCTTTACTGATAATTGGAATATTAGTATGTCGTTCAGAATGTTGAGGTTTTGGAACTGAGCCACAGCAGTTGGAGCTTGATACGTGAGCTGAGTGGCTGCGTTGGCTATACTTCAAGAATTAATAAATGCACTCAACTTACCAATGTTGAGATTCTTGGAAAGAAGACAATCACTACCTGAAACTAAACCCTCACACATCAGAGATCTTGTCTATCTCTAACAAGCTTAATCGCTATTACAACTTCCCGTGGCCGAGCAATTTGGTGTTTGTCCAAACCCTATCTTTTCAGTCTGTAATTTGGACTTCATCCTGGACTCTAAGCTTAATTTAGACTGTCAGATCAGTACAGTTACTCAAACCTGTTTCTATCAACAGGGAGTAATGAAACACATCCTCTTCTCTATTTTCCTCACAAGAACGAGTCAGTGAATGCATTTGTGCTTTCACGTCTATACTATATCAAGCTGCTTATGCTGTCCTCCAGTGGAAATCTATTGACCATTTCCCAAAAATCCAAAACACCTTAGTAAGGTAAATTTCAATCTCACAATGTGTGACTTAGGGGGTCATTATGATGTCGGGCGGATCTCCGCCGCCCGTATGGTGGTGGCGATCCGCCCACCATTTTTGACTGCCCGCCTAACATTTCCCCCCGCCATATTACGATGGCGGTGGGGACCCAGGCGGACGGAAAGACCGTCTACCGGTTTTCCGCCGGTAGGCAATCCGCCCGATTGCCTACCGGGCGGAAAAGGCCTGCAATATGGTGGCGGTGCCTTGCAAGCACCGCCATCCATATTAGGATGATGGCGGTCACATGCCTTTCCAAGGCGGAGACTCCGCCATGGAAAGGCATGTGGAGAATGCCTTTGGGGACCCGTTGCGGGCCCCTGGGGGTGGAGGGGTGGGGGTTGCACTTGGGGGTACCCATGGTACTCTCAACATTGGCATGCACAAGGTGGCAGGCACCGCGTGGTGCCTGCCACCTTGTGCCTGCCAATGCACACAGTGCATTCCCAGCATTGTGGCGGGCGGTGCTGTGCGCCCCGCCCGCCACAATGCTGGGAATGGAGGATGCCACGGTGGTGGTGGCATCCTAATCGCCTGTGCGGGACCACCGCACCACTGGCGGCCGGTCCCAGCACCGCTAGGGTGGCGGGTGGACGAAAGTCCGCCCTTCATCCTAATAGGCCCCTAAGTCTCCAGACAGCTTAATTGGCTTCACTGGTTACCAGTGAGAAAGATGATTGTTTTTAAAATGTTCTGCATAATATATAACTTCTACAGTGGCATATCCCCAAACTCCTACAAGACAAAGTTAAAAAATAATTGCCCCTGTCCGGAACCCCAGATCCTTGAACAAAGGTCCTTTCAAAGTTCTCTACTTCAATTACAAGAAATGGAGTGAAAGAACATTTAGGAAAAAGGCTGCTACCTACCTTGTGGAACTGGATTCCCCTTGAGACTGAAGTCCAAATCCCATAAATAGAATTCAAGAAAGCTCTAAAGACCAAATGCTACAATCTAATTATGTAATGCCAGATCTTTACTGATACAGAACCTGTTCTCTGCTGTTTAGCACAAAGAGACTCATTTGGTAGCTAGGCTTTATAAAATATAAAAATAAGCATATAAATAATTACAGTTTCAACTGAAAATCGAAATCTATTTAAGCTTTGCTACTTTTGAGATGGGGAATATTGTAGGGCTTGGTGTTCTTTAGTATCTTCTTGTGAGCAATTTTTGTGACATGAGCGCTTACACATTCCCACTACAACCTTACTGAGAGGTTGTTTTGCAATGTGAGCGGTTCTTTGGTGTTTGCAGCTACAAGACAACTGCCAATAACTGTTGGCTACCCCATCTGTCCATTCTAGAGAGGATGCAGGGTTGTCCTGTAAGTACTAAACCCTAATCACAAACATTATGCTTCATAATAAAAGTTTTTAAATCATATTTCAGGGCTCCTTGTCATTGTTCAATACTGCTTTGCTCCCTACCAACCTTCATGCTCTACAAATGCTTATACTTATTTAGATACATTTGCTGAACAAGGGAGAAGGATGCTGACCAGAGCTGTCCATTTGCGACTCATCGTATGTTACTCAGTACTCCTGCCCGTGTCCATATTCTTCCAGTAAGGTACTTTGGGGATATTTTTTGCATTTTAGTCCTTGACCAATCTCCTTCACTCCTTACTGTATGATTGGTTAATTTACATTTATTCATGACACAGTAATTTAGGGACCCTTATGGAACCCATTCATCTTTGCGGGCCAGACTGCTTGGTATACCCAAAGCAATTTTCTCACATTAGACTCATCTTGTGGAGATTGGTACTTGTGTATGCACAATAACTGTTAATCTTTTATGCCATTAAAGATGAACAGTGATTTTTGCTTGTCCCACATGGAAGAGGATACTCAAAGTCTTCGCAATTTCCATGCATACTCTTATGTTAATGGTGATCTGATGTTGCACTCTGAAAGCTGCAGCTCTAGTGAGTGAGAGCTATAGAGTAACATATGTCCTAGCTTGTCAATGAAAAAGCTAGAGAGCAGTTGCCAGGAAATAAAAGCTATACGGTTTAGAGAAGAAAGTTGGCTTGCACAGAAAGCTATTGGAACTCAAGTTTATACCAGGAACCATCAATCTGTTAATCCCTTGTTAGTACTTCACAAATGGTATCTACCTAGGAGAATCTAACCAAGTTATTATAAAGCCATAATGAATCCAGCACCCGGCTGCAAAAAAACTCCTTATTCCTAGATTATTTATAAACTTAATCTCAGATACAGTATATACCCTGCTCTTCAGTCTCTTCGCTGGCAACTAGATGAGAGATGAGGTGTAGGACTTAACCTTTTGTATATCAGTTGTGGTATTGGGATTTTCCATGCATGTTTAGCCACATCCTCATGCACAGACACAGTTCGGGGGGGGCAGTTGGGGTCCAGAAGCTTAATTTTTGTAATTATGATATGGAAGGGGCTAAACCATTTGCTGCTTGTCAATTGAAAAACATTCCAAGTAGGTGCAAGCTTACTGGTAAATTGACCAGGGTCTGTATAATGACTGCTAAGAGGGCAGTGGTTTAGTTTCCATGTTCCATACCAATACTATTTGCAGAATAACTCAAAGACAATGTATGAATTGTATAAAGTGCAATTTTGAAAAAAACTAATTTGTGAATTCTCTGCAAGTAGCTGGATCATTATATGAATGATTGTATGTTGCTGGGTGGCACATGTTGTTGCATTAGCCGGAGGGCTGGAAACATGATGCACTTTTATTGAGACTGAGTAAATTATCTACTCTTCTAATATAAAGCACTAGCACCTTAATGTAGCTTGGCCGCATCAAATACCTCCCCACTTTGCTTTCTCTACATTCTCACTGCCATCTGAATGTTACCAGCTTTCTCTTACTCTTTTAGAATCCTCTCTTGATTTCACCTTTTCACTCTGCTTGGTCCTTCTAATTGGACTGATGTTTTTTCACTTATGTTTTCTACTGTATTCTCTGGTTTGTAGGTTATCTACTCAGTCTCTGTTCACTAACGTTAGAAGATTTTTACCTTCATAGGTATGCTTACTGATTTCATTTTATTATTATGATATGTCAATTATTTGAGTTCTTTTGTGAAGCGCTTTAATGCCCTTGAGCCATGTTTGCACTGTAGAGAAAGCCCCCAAATAACAGCTCATAATCTCTTAGGACCCCGTTTCTTCAGCAAAAAGTGTATATCCTATGATCATGTCAGACACTTCAAGACTGACTCTTCTATATCTGTGCCTTCCATCAAATAATCGAATACCATAGAAATTCCTCCTGAGCTCAAACAATGAAGATTTGAAAAGAATAAGAGCACTTTACAACCATATTAAATTTTCGAGAACAACAAAACACTGACCCTTTACACAGAGTGGAACATGGAGAGATGGTTTGGCCATTTCCCAACTTCCATCTGGTGTGCTGTTTGCAATTAGAGAGATCTGCAGCAGTGTTCTCCTGCAGTGCTCATTCAGCTGTTTCTGCAGTAGTAGTTATGTTATGTTAAGAAGAATTATAGAGCGCACGTACACCTATTGGTTTCTTGGCGCTGTTCTGGGAGAAGCCAGAGCCCTATTGAATTTGAATTTAGTTGTATGCTTGGGTGAACAGCCATGTCTTGAGAAGTTTTCTGAATCTCAAGAGGTCAGTGCAGGATCTGATGTCTGATGGAAGGGAGTTCCAGAACCTAGGTGCCAATACTGTGAACCTGCATCCGCCCTGTCGTTTCAATTTGTAGGAAGGTGTAACCAGAAGGTTCATGTGAGCTGAGCGCAAGTTGCGGATAGGTATATGCCCTTGAATAAGGCTAGAGATGAATTTGGGACTCATGACATGCAAGGACTTAAAGATAAGGCAGCCAACTTTAAAGGTGCATCGTTGTGGAATGGGAAGCCAATGCAACTTCCACATGAGAGGGGTGACATGTTGCCATCTAGGCTGCTGGAAAATCAGTCTAGCCGCCTGGTTCTGCACCAATTGCAGTCTTTTAGTTAGATATAGTGGTATGCCAAAGTATAGAGAATTGGCATAGTCTATATGAGATATAACCATGGCTAGAACAACCTGTATTAATGCTTTCCTAGTGAGAAGTCTGTTGATCTTTCATATCTTCCTTAATTGAAAGAAGCAAGTTGAGGTGACTGATCCAATTTGAGTTTTCATAGTGACGTCACAATTAATTGTCACCCCAAGACTCTTAGCAGAGGGGGATGGGGAGGGGGAAGACCCCAGCTCAACTGGCCAGAAGTGTGAACTCCATGGATTATGGATACCCCCTGTCAGGATAAGTTCTGTCATGTCCGGGTTAAGTTTTAAATGGTTGCTCTTCATCCAGTTACGGATGTACAGCATAGTAGCTTGGAATTCGGATGCCGAACAGGTGTGAAATTAATGGTAAACATTAATTGTAGGTCGTCTGCATAGTTGAAAGTACACACCTTCCTTTCTTTCAGAGACCGGATCAGTGGAAGAAGGTAAAGGTTAAACAAATGAGGGGATAGTGAGGAACCCTGAGGTACTCCGCATGTAGTTCTCATTTTAGGCGCCGTGAACTGGGATATGCGGACCGACTGGGAGCGGTCCTCCAGGAATGATCTTATCCAGCTAACAGCCGATCCCTGGATGCCTGCGTCCCCGACGTGGTCAACCAAGATACCATGGTCGTCCGTTTTGAATGCCACGGAAAGATCCAACAGCACCAGGGCCTATGTCGGCTTCCTTCCGGAGTGTGTCCAACATGGTCAGTATCACTGCCTCTGTTGAGTGGTGAGGGTCAAGGTATTTAGACTGCTCGCTAAAGGTACAGAGGCATTTGGCCACACTGGCCTCCAGTACCTTAGCCAAGTAGGGGAGCAAAGAGAGCGGATGGTAATTGGTCAGAGTCTTGGGATCAGCCACTGGTTTTTTTAAAAGAGGGACAATAGGTGCTTCTTTGAAGGCTTTGGGGACACAGCCCTGAGATAGTGACTCATTCAGGAGGAAGAGGGCAGCCTTGGGAAGTGCAGAGAAAACTTCTTTTAAAATATGGGGCGGACAGCAGTCCATGGGTGACCCAGAATTTACTATGGTCAAGAGGTCCAAGAATACTTGGGTGCTTATTGCGGGAATTGATTGAGAGAGCAAGGATTTCTCTGCATTGATGGAAGTGCCTCAAGAGTGAGGCAAGTAGGAATACTGGCTTTAATCATTATAATTTTATCAATGAAAAAAGTATTCAGAGAATTACAGAGAGCTTGAGAGGGTGTAGGTTTTATAGTGACTCTGTCAGGGTTGGATAATTCATTGACGATGGTGAATATTTCTTTTGATCTGTTGGTGGAGCTCAGGATTTTAGAAGAAAAATAGTTGGCCTTGGTTGTTAAAATGGGTTTTTTGTATTCTTTCAATAACTGTAAATAAATCTGTCGTTTATCAGGAGAGTAATTACGTCTCCACTTCCTTTCAGCTTGGCGTAGGGCTAGTTTTTGGGCTTTATAAGTCAGTAGAGAACCATCTCTGAGCCTCATGGCGCCTAGCTGATCTTATTTTCCTGAGGGGGGCATGTTCGTTGCTAGCTGCTAATAGCCATGCTGTAAGATTTTCCTCACTGAGGTTGATGGATGATTGGTTAACTGGGACTGTGTTGGCCAGTGTATTACAGAAAGCATTTCTGTTGGTGCCATTCCAATTCCTTGCCATAACCCCTTCAATGGCTGGGGGTTTAACCATGATAATGTTGTTAATGGTGAACTTTATTAAGTAGTGGTCAGACCATGTGCAAGGAGAGACCATCAGTGCGGACACTACAAGATTGGCTGTCCAGACGTGATTGCGTATTTGTTCCTTGATATGTTTTTTTCAGAGGTTACCTGCTGAGTAAAGTTTAGCCCAGTAAGTAGGTCGGGTAATTCTGCGGAGTGCGGTCCACCCAGCGCTTCTTTGGCCCAATAATTGAAGTTGCCCATCAGCAAGATTTTTGCATGGTTGGTTATTAGATGGGCTACCTGTTCACCCAAGGATTGGGGGAACAGGGGCATTCTGGGGGGGGGGCCTATATAGCAGTACATGAATTAAGGGGGCTGTGACTGACTCCACTTTGATGACAAGATTGTCCACTGAAGTTAAATCAAGCGGGGTTAGAGCAATACATTTTAGTTCCTGTATAATGGCGGCTACTCCTCCACCAATTTTTCCTGGTGGGCAATTTGCCTGGAGGATGTAGTAGTCATTGGGAAGTGCGGCCAGAATATTAGGGGCAGACTCCTGTGAGAGCCATGTTTCTGATAGAAAGAGAACATCTGGTTGCTCTGAGTCCAGTAAAAGAAATATGTCCAGCTTATGTTTTGCCAAAGAGTGGGTGTTTAAATAAAGGATCGATAGTACAGGGGGCCTATATTTATCCTGTTTCTGGGTGTGTCCTATTTCGTGGGGGGAATGGGCGAATTCTGGGAAGGAGGCCCTTGTTTCCATAATCCCATACTTAATCAGTCTAGGGCAAATAGAGGGGTTGAGTGGGTAGTTTCCAGTGTGTAGCAATTTTAATTCAGACGAGGTGTATTTTCCTTGTCACACTATTGAATGGCACAACAGGGACTGCTCTCCAGATCTGACTTTAGCTTTCCATGCCGTAGGTGTATTTCCACACCATATACTGTGGATTTGTGGGAGATTTAGATACACCAAGCAAAGTTTAGCCGATTTGTGCATTGTATAAGCGTCAGCCCAATACAGTGCCCCAGTGTACAACGTTTTTTAAAAAAAGAAATACTATTGAGCAAAAAAATGGAAGTGACCACGAGAAAAGGGGAATTTTCTCACCATCAGTAATAAAATCTGGTGGCCTGCCTGTCCCCCCCTGACTGAGAAAAATAGTAGGCGCATTGGCAAAATAGGTTAGAATTCTGTAAAAAAAAAACACACACGTCTGTGGCTGACACGTAACAAGGATTCCGCGCACCCAACAGGGAAATAGGTCAATAATTAAATAAAAATAATATAAATGGCATACAGACTACTAACAGAGTACTACCAGCCCCTGAAAACAGTAGCAGAAAATTCAGACAGAAACGTTCAGTAAAATAGGCAAAAAAAACATGGGCTATAAAAGACCCTTCCTCTAACAATCTCGGCAGTAGACTTCTAAATGTGGCAGTACTTACAGATAAATGAATCAGTAAATACATTTAGACACGCATTCACGCAAAATAAGTAAATGAAAGATACTGTCTACCCTGAAGTACCACTACCAAACACATGCAGGGCAAAGATTGCTCATAATTCCCCAAATCCTGAATAACACCTGCAGTGACAGCAGCAAATGAGACTGTGACAACAATATGAAAACTGGGAAGAAACATCTGTGCCTACAACCGACAAGGGAGAATCAGACATTTGATGAGTGATGCTATCCCTCTAGTATCTGGGTGCAACATGGTCAGAACGTCACCAAATCTTGTGTTAAGTTTCCCCAAATGGTAAATCTGTGCAACCAACTTATATTAAAGTCAATTTTTCTAAATAATGCAAAAATGAGACAAAAACCACATAAAACGCCTGGTTCATGTAATTCGTGCTATGAGGTTTCTTAGGGCACTACAATGGGCCTACTGCCTATAGATGCAAATAGTCCTAGGTTGTTCCTTATTGAAGCAGGAATAAGGGTGTTAAAACGATGGACTAGAATGTGCCCCATTGGGATCGTCAGTGGCTGAGATTAATTCAAGCGCTCTTCCTATTACTTCGTTGTTTTGTAACGCAGATCGCACACATCCATTTCACAGATCGCAAAGCTTTTCCTTCTTGAAACAAGCATTGCACAACAGAACGTTGTTCTCTTGGCATAAATGCATTGACAATAATTGTCATTTATTCAAGAGTGTACATCTATAATGATTATAATGCATAGGCCTAAAAACACATTTACTTTTAGATTCTGGAGCAATCGAGGTTTGTCTCGTGAATGAGCCAGGCGAGTACACAAACAGAAGTAACAGAGACTAATGACACATGAACCCAATCAGAACGATGGCAATGAGCACTGGATGGATTGATGATTTTGAAACCTAGAATAAGCTAGGGAAGAAGTTGGAGACAGTGGTGACGTAGGGATATTGATGGTTACCCTGTGTCGAGGCAAGAAGAACGAGGTTTGGGGTAGGGAACTCTTCCAAATGGTGGCCTCGTTGTTTTGAAATTTAGAGTGAAAATATCCAGCAAAGTTAGGGTTTGGAAGGTTGGAGTATGAAATGACGGTACGTAGAGGAGAGTTCAGAATGAATGGTTAGGGAAGGTACCTATTAATATGACCATGCCAAGGACATTAATTAGAGCATTTTGAGTTGTCGTATAATCCTCTTTCTAAATAACCAGCAAAAAGTGATTTCTGGCATTTGTGAAGCTGTCAGTGCATCATATTGTTGAGAGTGTAGCTGCAGAGAGACCCAGCCATGGCCAAACTGAGCAGCAAGGGGATGGTGCATGTGGAATAGTATGTCTCCACTGCAGAACCTGGCAGGTTAATGAAATCCTCAGTGGAGAGAGTTGACCTTAGTGTACAATTTACAGAACAATATGTTTTGATTATGCTGATCAATAGATTATAAAAAGTTCTGAACTGTAAAGAGTTGATCGAGGTAAGCCAATGAAGCACCAGAAAGTGATGAGTGAACAGAAGAAATAACTACATTGTTTACGGAAAAAAGTAATCTCACAACAGCATGTTCTTCTTTTTCAGTTGTGAAAGGCACTTGTTAGATGAGCCTTAGAAACTGCCAAGTGGTCAGGCATGAAACTTGTTCATCACTGAAATGCAAGACTCATTTGATGGCCCTCAAATGGAAGAGGTAAGAGCAAGTGATCTATTCTCGTAGTTCAACGAGCGATGGGAAAAATGTAGAATTCCTGTACTAACTCTTTTTTTTGTTGAATATTTTTATTGGTAAAACAAACCATTTGAGAAAAACAATTGTCGTCGCACATAGTCATAGGTGGCCCCTCTCAAATCTCCATGCTCATTGGAGTGTATACCAACAGAATACATATTCTGTACAATGTCACTGTAGTATCTCGTTATTATCTTGCCCATGCCCGGTACATACATGCATTGCCCACATTATTATTTTGTGGTGTCTCGTCAACGCCAGGTAAGTATCGTAATGTGATCCAATCTATTCCCTGGTGTATGTTGCCTGTGTGTCCTTATCTGGTAGTTCGAGCCCGTAGTATTTCATCCATCTGTCCCAAATCTTATGGAACTTACTTGGGCAACCTCTACCTTTGTATGTGACCCTTTCAGCTGCCATGTATACGTTCATTCCTGCCTTCCATTGGTGCATGGTTGGGGGTGCCGAGGCACCCCAATGCCTTGCTATGTCTCTTTTCGCCAGTACCATTCCCAGTGTGCTGAGTGTCAACTGTGATCTGTCTATGTCTACTTCACTAGGAATCCCTAAAAGTATAAATTTCGGGTCCATGGGTATGGTCGCATGCATTACTTTACTGGGTGGAGTTCTTCCACTCCTGTACTAACTCTTTCCTGTCACAAGTTTAAGATGTGCCCGTAGAGCCAGACAAAGGGGCATATTTACAAGCCCCTTGCGCCACTTTTGCGCCGCCGTTGCGTCACGCATGTGACGCAGCGGCGACGCAAAACCATGCGCCGCGTTGTAGTTATATTTACAACGTGACGCATCTAGGGAGATGCGTCGCGTAGTAAACCCCTGCGCCACATGAAACCTGCGTCAGGTTTCATGTGGGCGCACCGCGCAGGGGGAGCGTTCCGGCGCAGGTACGCCTCGGAAAGTGACGTAGTGAAATCTACAAGATTTCACGCAGTCACTTTTCCGACACTGATGCGTCAAATCCTTATGCCTGCTTCAAGCAGGCGTAAGGATTGACGCACCATGTTAGGGATAGGGAAGGTTGGAACAGTGCTGGAGTTGCGTCGTGCTTGCGACACAACTTCAGCACTGCGCCAACCTTCCGCTGACAGATGCGTCACGCATCTGCTTATCCTGCGCACGATGCGCCGCATTGTAAATGCGGCGCATCGAACGTGGCGCAAGGGTAAACTTGCGTGACGCATTTTCCCTGGCGCATCCCTGCTGATATGCAGGGATGCGCCAGGGAACGTAAATATGCCCCAAAGTGTTGAAATCCCCATATTTGGGCAGACCATTTGGTGAAAAGACATTAGTTTAAATGAGACTGATGATAAGACAGTGTGAAGAAATCCATCTACTTTGTGTGTTTCCTCACGCTTTTCATTAGATTGTAAACTCTGTTTTCGAATTCTGTTGTGGGCAATACCCTCTCAAAGAAATCAAGCCCTCTGTGCTCTAACAGAATGCCTTTCTTTTTTCAGTGTAGCCTCGCCATATGTTAGCCTCAGCTGATGCAAAGCCACTTGGCAATTATTGAGGTCCATCGAATATTATGACCTTTTTTCCTCGCAAATCAGCAGTATTCATGAAATCTAAATGAAAACTAAAATTCTCCACTTGTATTTTATAATATTTCATTCTTATATATAACACTACCATAATGAGCATTAGGTAATAAAAACAA
The DNA here is from genome assembly GCA_963921515.1 of Calotriton arnoldi. Taxonomy (NCBI): domain Eukaryota; kingdom Metazoa; phylum Chordata; class Amphibia; order Caudata; family Salamandridae; genus Calotriton; species Calotriton arnoldi. The sequence goes on along the minus strand of CAWUFW010008437.1, from coordinate 706,432 downwards.
ATTCACGAATCAAATTCCGGAAAGAAGCAAAAAGGTAAGGAAAAAACCCAATGAAAAAAGTAACTTCAAAATCAATGACTTAATTTGGAAAATGAGTCCATACTTTATGAAATGTATCCGGTTTTCCATCCTGTAATGATACTAATATTCTTGTTGGGATATCACTTATCATTTCAGCATGTCAATATTGAAATGTTAGTACATTAGGTGGTTGTCTTAAAGTGGTCACATTTTAATAAGCTATTAACGTATTAGTAAATACCAAGGGCCCGATTCTGATGCGATTTGGAAAGCTTCCTGACCGAATGGGTTTGGGAATGGATTCCAACTGAATCCGATCGGGAGAGTCCAACCGACCGAGTACGATGCATCCGGATGCTTCCAGATACGATTTGGTTGGACTCCCATTGACTTCAGTGAGAGCCTTTGTTCTGACCGAATGCATAGGCTCCAATTGAAGAAAGGGGTGGCTGGGGAAAATTCAGCACCCTGTGGTGGGCACCCCCTGGTGCCTGCCACTCTGTGCATGGCTGGTAAGGGGGCACCCATGGGTGCCCCCACTGGCCAGATTGGGAAGGCTCCGGGTACAGGGGGGCCCACTACGGGCCTCCAATGTCTGATTCTGACTACCGATTTGAGTCGGACGGCACGATTCGGAAAGGCTGTCCAAATCCAGCATCATACTCGGTCGTTCGGAAACGCGGCCCGTAGAGACGTACGATTCTGCTCTCTACTGCTCGGTCATTCCAAATGGTGTCGGGTTTGGATTGAGATATTCCTAATGCCTAACTCGCATCGTACTCAGTCAGTCGGAAACCTTTCCAAGTCGGTCGGAAAAACACGTTCCCGATCCGATTTGGACAGAGCAAATGCCGTTAGGAGGCCTTCCTAACCGCATCGGAATCAGGCCCCAAGTATATATAATGGACATCCGGAATTATCTGCAACTCGGCGATGCAGCGATTGCAAGGTAAATAGTTTTATTTATTTATTTACTTACTTTACTCCTGCTCTTCGTATGTCCGACTCCACTACCCCCCACCCAGCCCTTCCCCTGCCCCGCCCCACTGCCCCGCAGCACTCCCTCTGCGAGCCGTCACTAATCGTTAAGAATCGATGCGAATCAATTCAAATGGTAACCATATAATTCTATGTTATTCTGTTTATTCTTTTTTATACCCTAGGACATTCAAGTTGCTCCTCCTCAAGGTCTGCTCTTAATATAATGCAAACTATTTTTAAGGCACAGCTTTCTGTTAAAGTTTTATATCACAAATTGCTTTTATTGCATGTAAAACGATTATGGTTTTAATTAACTGAAATAAAATGTATGTACTCCAGCATATAAAGACTACTCTTTAATGATGGTGGTTGACTTCAGAGGCCAGGCGTGCCCCATTATTGATGTAAATTGTGTTTGAGGTAGCTTGCAGTTCCAGTTCATCGCCACTACCTGAAACAATCAATAGTTCAAGAGTAAGCTGCACTAAAGCCACATCAAACACGTCTGTGCTGAATTCAAGAAATACAAAGACACGGCTGCATGTCTGTGCAGAATTCTAGAGACACATCGCTGCTGCTGCAGGTCTTTCCCCAAGAAGAGACTCGAAAACTACAAGAGACCAGAACACTACAAGCAACATGAGACATACACTCTCAAATCCGGAAGCAACATTCCAAACAGCTGTAACTATAGATGTTAGAAGATTAAATCAGCAGATATTTTTCCAGAGTTGACGTCTTAAGAGAGTTAGGTAACATTTTTGATGTTAATAAAATACACCCTGAGATCTAGAAATCTATGCAAAATGGTAAGTAATATATTTGAGTGGATTCGGAGTTAGTCTGCACATAATAGCGCATATCAGTGAGTAATGTTGATATGTATAATGCAGACCATATTGAATGCTGAACCTCACAGAGACATCATCTGCGTAAGGTGAAATAAGTGGCAAGTATGTGTAAGAAAATGATTATTAGTTGGAGAAGATATGAGTACTTCTTAAATATTAAATTTTAAAATCCTGTCAGGTCCAGCATAAAGATAAATATAATAAGCCTGGGCTTAACCCCATGGACATTGAGTCACCAAAATGCCTGGGGTAGCAGAAGTGACATCATATGCCATGTGACCCCAGTCTGAAGTCACAGGAAGTGACATCACACAAACTTTGACCTGGTTACATCACAGGACATGACATTACCTGCCCTTTGACCCACCACAGGAAGTGACATCGTAAGACCTTTGACCTGATGACATCACCTGACCTTTAGACCCCATGAAATCAAAGGAAGCAACATTGCATGCCCTTTGCCTTAGTGCTATCACAGTAAGTGATGCATCTGAATTTTGGTTACTTACCTCATACACAGAGGCTGGAAAACCTCTACAGATACAAAAGAAGTACCCTATAAACAGACATACTTCAAATCATATTGACAGTGCAGCTACATACATTGTTTCAGGTAGTATATTCAGATATACAATTAATATAATGTAGCCTTGATTAAGAACCTATCAAATAGTGTACAAAAATGGAAAATATGTTAGTCAAATTGAAATCAGCCATTATCAATATCAAATAACTTATACAATGGGAAGGTTGATGGGCCTATAATGTTCAAAACGAGTATACTTTATAATTTGTTTTAGAAACTAAGAGTACCATGTAATTGATAGATAACAGTGCAAGTATTATAGTACAGTTGTCCAGTTTTCTCTGGGCCTCTCAGTGGCAAGTTGTCCTTGAAAGGTTCCCAGTACCCGTATGCTACACATTCCTGTATTTATGGCATACACCTGTGGGTCTGTGCAGAGGTAGCACTGCTCAGGGCCATCGCTAGCTCCTTCATGCAAAGAACAGGCAGCCTGTGTTCCTGCAGCTAGGACCTAGAACACCTTTACATGCATGTACAAGCACCCATGTAAACATGCACTGAGAACCCCCTTACAAGCAGTATCTAACAGAGGAAAGGCATGGCAGCCATGTGCAAAAGCAAATTTTCTACAGGTTTGTGTGGAGAGTTTATTTACAATGACCCGATTAAACACGCCACCCTCAGCTCTGGTGCTCAGCTGCCCTTTAACTCAGTCAATAAACATCATCCCCAAATACTGATATTGGCATTGCAGTTCCACCATGTTGATCATCAATACATCATTTGTGTCGTGGGGCATTCTTTACGTACCTAAAAATTATGACATGGGTTTGATAAGTCTTTCTCTTTAAAAACAATACAAACTGGAAGCACAGCATTAGAGGAACTATTCTATGATCACTGCATGTGCCTCATAATTCTGTTCTGTTTCTCCATTCATGTAACAGCAATATGTGGAAATTCAACATTCACTGGAACGCCAAAAATAAACCATTATGAAACCTGGGAGACTTTCACCAATATGTGGGTCCTCACCAAATATTGTCATTTTCCACCTCACATATATACTTAAATCCATGGACTCTTAATTCAGAGTTCCTGGCAGGTGCTCAAAAGTGGCCTAAGGGTGTAAGCGCTTCTCCCCACAGAATCTACTGAAACCCCCAGAAGAGCTCTTGTCCTGGATGGCAGGACCAAGCGCCGATGGAGAAGTCTAACCTTTAAGATTGTGACCCTTCAGACACCACGGAGGGCTCTCTGCCTATCTGCAGCTGGACGGAGTAACCTTTGAAGGTAGGGGAGTCCCCAGCCATAGAGAAGAAAGTTACTCAGTTATTGGCAGGAGCAGCAGCTGTAAAGAGACTGCACGAGTGCATGTATGCATGTATATGGTATTTCTATACGCCCAACTTAGCCAAGAGGCAGTTGAGCGCTGCTGCTCCTGAGGTCTAAATCTGGGCCTAGATGCAGTTCACCCTATAGGATGTTAGCTAAGATTCCTCCCTTCTCAAGGATATAGACTCCCCCTAAGTACAGGACAAAATTAGCAGCTTAGTCCCTTCACAAAATAAAATCAAATAAAAGGAAAATAAATGTGCATGAACATAAAACCTCGGGCTGGTACAAAGAGAGTGAGGTCCTGTAAAGAAGATAGCACCATGGGCGGTGAAGAGAAATACAATAGCGGGCATCCCTGAGGGAACATCCCAATTTTTACAATAGAGCTGTCCGTTCATTGGGTGCTGACACAAGCACATTTGTGAACATATAAGGAACAACGGAAGGACAAGGGGCAATGTTCTAACCCAATATCAAGCATTGATTAAAACATGGCAGGGGGATGGAAAGCTGCTCCTTTGAAACCTAAGATTGCACCAGGGAGCTATAAATCAAGTAGTACTGTGTATGTTTGGAAGAACATGGGTGCAATAAGGTCTTTAACTGGAGAGCCCCTGTGGCCCGTGGGTGGTGATGAGACGGCAATAAGCAGTCTTGTTGTCACTTGCTGATTTCATGTGGTAAAAACATTTTAAATAAGCACACAAAGAATGACTGACACAAACTGCCAGCTGAGAGTGCGCATGTATCTCCCAGATGTCAGAAACAGAGATTTACTTGTTGTTGCTTCTTTAGAGCAACAAAGGTTTGCTGCGGGCCCACGGCTCACACAAGTCACCACAGCCACTGGGGCCAGGCCGGCACCAAGGGGAGTTGGAGAGTTGAGAGACTAGTGACGATGACTCAGTTAAAAAGGCCCCAGGACCAGATGGGATTCCCCAGATCTATTTAAATCTGACCCTCTTTTTTGGGCTCCTATCTTGGTTAACGTTTTTAACGCTGCAGCAAAAATTGGATGCCCCTCTTCCTGGGCTATTTCTACTATTGTTCCCGTTTTTAAAAAGGGCGACCGGGTAGCCCCCATTGTTATAGACCCATCTCCCTTTTAGATTCAACTGTTAAGGTGGTGGGTCGGATATTATTACAGCGGCTGCAAACTTGGGCAGAGGAAACCGAAATACTGTCAGATGTCCAATATGGTTTTCGCCCCGGACGTTCCACAATTGCCCAGTGTTTAAATATTCTTATGATTTTCAGTAAATATACTATTGCACGCTCGGGGTCCATATTTTGTGCCTTTATGGATCTGTCATCAGCTTTTGATCGTGTTAATAGAACTAAACTGTGGCAGATCCTGAGGCAAACAGGTGTGGATCCTAGCCTAGTGAACTTCCTGGTGGATCTTCATAACTCTACCCAGGCAGATGTTAGGTTCGCTCAGGATTTGCGTATTACTGAGAATTTTGATATCAAAAGGGGCGTCCGTCAAGGTTGCATTTTAGCCCCTTTTTTGTTTAATTACTATCTTAACGACTTGGAACAGGAATTATTGGAAACTGGGGTTGATTACCCGTATGTTGGACGTCGCGACATCCCGATACTGCTTTATGCAGATGATGCCGTTCTTCTATCTAGAACAGAGGTTGGTTTACAATCTCTTTTAAAGGCTTTTGCGGGGTACATGGGTAAACGGGACTTGTCAATTAACAATTCCAAGTCTTATGTACTGAGAATAGGTAAGCAAACTGTGAAGCCCTTTAAATTTGCGATTGACTCAACTGTGGTCCCTCCTACAAATGTTTTCTCATATTTGGGGGTTCTTATCGACAACAAATTAAAATGGGGACCCCAAATTGAGAAGAAGAAGGGGAAAGTGGTTCGGGCCAATGCAGCCATTTTTAAATTTTCATCAAGAATAGGGAAGAAACCTACTGGGGCCATGTTACAAGTTTATAAGGCTAAAAGTCTTTCCATTGCCACGTATGGAAGTGAGATATGGGGATATACAGCCGCAGATTCTCTGCAAGTGGTGGAAAACAATTTTTTAAAACACCTTCTTTGTGTCCCTCAGGGGACCCCTAATTTAGCAGTGCATGAGGAACTGGGGTCTCCTATATTAGTGACATCCTTGCATTACGTCCACTGATTTTTGGTTGAAATGTTGGTTAAATACAGATCTGTCTTTTAACCATTTATTATTAAGAGAGTGTATGCTGCTAGAACAAGCCTCATGTATCCCTTGGCTAAATTATATTCAAAAGAGTTTTAAAGGGATAGGGCGTGGCGAGCTGTACAGCAAGCCAGAATGCATAGTTAAGCAGGATGTCGCATCAAGCAGAATAGCTTTTATGAGTTTGTGGAAGATGGAAAGAGAAGCGAAGGAGTTGCTGAAACCCAGTGTACGCAATTTTATATTAACGAAAACCACCTTGTCAACCGAACCCTACCTCATGGGGTGTCTGTCCTCTCACGAGAAATATCTTTTAACAAGGTTTAGGATGAATCTATACCATCTTTTGTTGGTTAGACCAAAAGACCATAAGAGGGCAAGTGTGACACTATCCTGCGGCTGCGAAGGTGAGTCTCCGCAGGAATTGTTGCACTTCATGTTTGCTTGTAGATTTTATGAAGTTCCTCGTAGGTTTTTTTTGGTCCCTTATTTAAAACGACTGAATTTTAGACAGGTTCGCCCTGCACTCTTGCATCTACAGATGTTGTCTACGGAGTCACTGTTTTTTACACTTGGCTATTTAAAAGCTTGTGTTAAATCGCGATCATTTATGGATGTTTAACTTGTTATTGTATTAATGCATTTTTACTGTTCGAATGTTATACACCCATGTTTGCACTCATATAACGTGCATAATTTATACAAATGCTCCTGGGGGTTGCAGTTTTAATATTCTTGTGGACTGCACATATGTATTTATCGCACATTGCACTTTATATTTTGAATTGCACTTGGGGAGTATGATTTTAATTTGATTGTTCACCAGCTTAAGGAGATTTGATTTATATATTAGAATGTCTTTGTGTAACTTTTATGGTTTTGATGTTAAACCCGAATAAAGTTTATTGACTGACTGACTCAGTCAGTAAGTCTTCTGTCAGTCTTCTGTCAGTCTCACTCTCTCATACGACCGCGCCGTCGCCCGCCCTGCACGAGGTCCTTCAATTCAGAATATTACTACCGACAGTGAAGTCATGGCCCGAGTGTTGTTCACTCTCTGGAGTCTGAGACACGTCAGACGTCACATGAGCCCGACTACAAAGAGAGAGACCCGTCAGTCACCGGGGATTTATAAAGAGCACTGTGAGGGCTAGCCAGTAAACCTTGCCAGGGTCGCCATTGGTAGCGCTTTCGTGCGCTTCTAAATTGACGGCCCTGCAAGTCCCACAGCGCAGCAGTCAGATACATACAATGTATCTACAAACTAAGGACTGCGTGCAGCTTCAACCGGCCTGGGTGGGGTCACCTTAACGACGGGCGAGAGGACGAGTTCTTTTCCATAGACCCGTGCCGAATTTGCAGGCAATCATGATGCAGAGGTTGCTTCAGCAGTGCAATCAACCACTGCTCACAGAGGCTGAGTGAGTTTATGCCACCAGAGTGCTTTCCAAGTCTGACAAACAGCTAGGAGTTGCAAGCTAGGTGTCAGGGGTCGCAACCAGTGGCTCTGAGGTTGCAGTTGCAACTCCTGGCAACCCCTAATTGAAGTCCATACTTAACCCCTCATAGCTATGGCACAGACCAAACAAGCCTAACTTGAGGGAAAATATATACAGATTTAGTGGTACCAAAACAATTAAAAAGTCAAAACACAATTCAATAAAAGAATTAAGAAATAGAGAAACATTTAATCAGAAAATGTCACAAAATGATTAAAATCCAATAAGGTAAACAGGAAATATTCAAGAAAAAGTTAAGTGTTAATCAGAAGTCACTGTTTATGGTTGACTAGGACCTGTGCAAAATTTCAGACTGACCACGATGCAGCAGAGATTGGATGCACCAAGCAAGTCATCCAGTTACAGATTTTGCCTTCTTACATGGAAGTTCAAGGATGAAAGGATGAATGATGTATCCAGGCATATTTTTATCTCTATTGGATAGCTGTTAGATGAGGTCCCACTAAAGATGTTGTTTTTCGTGGGAACACCCCAGAGCATGAAAAATTAAAATTTTGTGACTACTGAAGTCCTTTCATTGGACAGGTAACTTTTGCTTCTACGTATAGTCAAGATTTTGACCTTCGGACTTTTAACTTAGGGGCCTATTCAAAACATGCATTTTGTAGTAGGTTTAGTAGTACTACAATAATGTTCATCGCATACTTCAAAATGGTATTCACAAACCTATGTGTGAAGGTGTCTGCCTATGCCTCTCCTATCTTTTGTTTGTGGAGATTTGCTCTCTAACCACGGAGATCTCTGCACGTTTATGCCTATATTTTAGCAGTAAATATGAGAAAACAGGGGAGTGGCTGAAGGATGGAGACTAGGTACCAGTAACTGGGAGGGGTTTAAAGAGGGTAAGAAAAGGGGATTATAGAATGGTTAGTGGCTGAAGTATGGGAAGTATGTACCACTAACTGGGAGGGGTTTATAAAGGGGTAAGAAGGGTTTAAAGCTGCGTTTGAGAGGGTTTCAGAATGTACAAACTCCCAAAAACATTGGAAAATGCCCAATGCTATTCGCAAATTGCACTTCTATAGTTACTTCAGCCAGAAAGAACCCCAAACAGTTATAAATGTACTGCAGACCTGAAGTAAGTTCAGTATCACACATGGCCAGCCGCTGGTACTGCAACACCCTACTAGAGAAATTAATGGGAGCAGAAAGTTAAAATAGAACCCCAAAGAAAATAATGTAAAAATAACTACATTTATTGTGAATTAAAAAAAAAAATATATATATATATATATTTATGTAATATTAAAATATATATATAAAAAAATACATATTTTATTAGAAATATTTTACTCTTTTTTATATCAAAATATGTGTATTAACATAATTAAATTACCTTAAATTAATTATATGTATAACTTTTAGTAATGTAATACATTATTGTAAATTGTGAAGTCAAACATACTTTATTTATACAATCAAGTCCAGTAAAGTGCAAGCAACATAGTGTAGTAAAATATGCAAATATAAAAAAATTAAAATAAAATGAACAAATAAGCAATGTATTATAGTACATTAAAATCAGTTCATAAAAAGATTAAAAAGCAGATGAGGCTCATAACTTTCTGCTTTAAAATGCCAGTGACTATTAGCTTGAATATAAAACAATGAGTTCACATAAGATTGCTTGCCCATTGAGACTTGTTGACCCAAATTACAAACATCAAAGTGGGATGATAATTTTACTTCAAATTCAAAATTAAAAAAGGGATTTAAACAGATAGAATTAAAACCATGGTTTAAAACAAATGCCATAATATACCGAAGTGCTGTTCTCTAATAGAATGGAGCATTAATTCTAGATACAGGGCCAGATGTACGACCATGAGAATTTGCAACTCTCAAATTGCGCTCGATTGTGAGTCGCAATTTGCGAGTCGCAAATTGCCATGTACAACAGTGTCTGAGACACTGCATGCCTCATCAATATTCATGAGGCACTCACAATTTGCGACCCCATTGGGAATGGCTGGCCCTCTCAGGGATGGTGGCCTGCTGAGCTCAGCAGACCTCCATGTCTGGGAATGCTTTTAAATAAAGCAGTTTTTTTTTTTAAATGCAGCCCGTTTTCCTTTAGGGAAAACGGGATGCATTTAATAAAAAAAAATGAAACATTTTCGTTTCATTTTTCAAGGGCAGGTAGTGGTCCCTGGGACCGCTGCCTGCCCCTAAAAAATATTTTCCCCTGCATTTGCAAAGGGGAAGGGGACCCCTGGGCACCCCTTCCCATTTGCGAGTGCATTACCACCCTCTTGAAGAGGGCGGTAAATGGAGAGTGTTTTGCGACCGCAATTGCAGTCGCAAAACATTCATACATGGGGTAGTGAGTCGCTATTAGGAAGGGACGCCCTTGAAACGCCCCTTCCTAATAGCGAGTCGCAATTCCTATATTTAGCGAGTCGCAAATAAATTGCGTCTCCCTAAATAGGAATTGTACATGTCCCTATTCATTTTTGTATGCGCAAACGGGTCGCTAACCCGTTTGCGCATGCAATGTAGGGTCGTACATCTGGCCCACAGTGTTAATAGTAAAGAATATCCATTTCACCGAATGCTAAAGTCAAGTCGGGCCTCGCTGTATATGTACATGCAAGATGCTAATAACTATGTACCAATCAGTCTTGTTGTGTCAAGGGAGTGGCAGTCCTAATTAAAAATCTATCAGGGCCACCCTGGAGGAATTAATTGTCGATCCAAGGGGGAGATGGGTGATAGTAAAGGCAAAAATACACGGCTTCTGGTATGCTTTTGCGGCGTATAATGGACCAAACATTGAGGATCCCACCCCCATTCAAAACCTATATAACCATCTCCTGGAGATCAAATTCCCTATAATATTAGGATGGGATTTTAATGTAGTAATAGACCCTTTCCTAGACAAATCTAAATCTAGAAGCACAACCAACTCACATAAAATGAGAGCCTTAGTAAAAACAAACAATGGTCGATTTATGTCTTGTTGACATCTGGAGACTGAAGGGAAGCAAAGGGCAAAGGTTTACTTTCTAGAATAGATTTTTTTCTAGTGGACACTAGCATAAGCAACAAAATCCAAAACGTTGAACATGTAAGACAAAGAATGGGACAAGGAGCCTCGAATCCACAATACAGAGACTGTCGAGAGAGGCAGACAATACTCATAATCCTCAAGACCAGGCAGTGATAAATTAATGGATAAAGAGTGTAAAACTGGATCTGGCAAACTACAGAGAGGGGTGCGGTAAGTTGTTGGCCTGGAAAACTAGGGTAGAACAGACCAGAAACATCATTAATGCCTTCAAAATGAAGATACAGGTAAAATATGTGAAGATAGAACAAGCCTTAACACACTTCTTTCAAAAATTGTACACAGAAGACCTAGTGGCGACGGAAGAGCAAATTACGAACTACCTTACTGGAATAGCTACTCCGACCCTACAAGCAGATTCAAAGAAAGAATTCAACTCAGAGATTAGTATTGAAGAGGTCTCAAATGTAATCAGGAAATTAAAGAAAGGGACAAGATCTCCCATGCTCGTGGGATGAGGCCATAATCATTGTAATTCTCAAACCAAATAAGGACTCCAAGTTATGTGAGTCATATAGGCCAAACTCATTACTGAATAGAGATTATAAAATCTATACGCAGATACTAACTAAAGGATTGGAGAAGGTGATAGGAGCACTAATTCATAAAGATCAAAAGGGCTTCGTTTAGGAGAGGCGACTATATGAACTGGTGCACGATCTGATTGATGCAATATACATCGCCATCAAAATATACCTCCTTTGACGATACTCACTTTTGATGCCGCCAAGGCCTTCGACAGGTGAGTTGGCTTTTTCTGTATTCTGTGATCAAACAACATGACTTGGCAGAGGTTTTCTCAAGAGCTGTTGGGTCTCTATATAAAAACCCAGCTGCCAAGATTTTGGTTAACGGTAACCTCACTACACAGATAAATACTAGAAGAGGGACCCCAGGGCTGCCTGCTGTCACCTCTGCTTTTTAATCTATACATTGAGCCAATGGCAAATAAAATCAGGGTAAATCAAAACATCATCCTCCTAAAGTGTAACAGCTGAGAGAAAAAGTGACCTTGTGCACCGATGATTTAATGGTATATACAAGAGACCTGGAAAGATCGCTTCCAGTGATCTTCAGTACTTTGGAAGACTTTGGGAAGATCTCGGATTACCTGGTTAATCAGTAAAAACTGAAATTATGGACAGGAACATGTGCCATAACATTCTGCTTGTAAAACAGGAAATAAGATATTTGGAAATTCAGGTGGTGGAAGATCTTGATAAAATGGCTAAAGTTCATTTTAATAATGCAGCAACAGGAACCAGGACATTACTAAAGGCATGGGGAGGCCTCCCTCTCTCCTTCCTAGGAAGATCTAATTTTTTTAATTGTTGATACTCCTTAAATTCACATTTATCTTCAATGTAATACCTTTAGAATTTAAGCCGGAGTGGTTTAATAAAATGCCGGGGTGAGTTACGCAGTTTTATATGGTCCTCTAAGGGGGTGAGAATTACATGGATGGAACTACATAGGAGAAAAAAGAAAATGGGGGCATTGCAAGTCCAAATTTTTACCAATACTGTTGGGCTTTCCAACTAAAAACCATAAGATCTCTACTTTTGGATAACTCTGCCTTTGCCCCACTACTCAAAGCTATGATGAAAGATTTACCTATGGAAAGGGATTTTTTCCTTTTTAAATTTGGCAACCCAAAGTACTTTAATATGACTAGATTAAAGATTTTGGAGGCAGCTTGCAAGCTATGGTATCAAGTTAGACAGACATTAGGAATACCATACTACAATAATTCAGTGCCGATACAGAATGCTCTGGGGACCCCCGAATGTCTTCAAGACAAGCTGTCAAGCCCTCTGACTAAAGGGGAGTAAATAAATGGGGTAAAATTATAGAGGACAGCTCATTGGTCTCCTGGGAGTCCTTGTCAAAAATTACAGAGTATAACCTGTCCAAATTCAAGCACTATCAATTCGCAGGTTGGGCATGGAGATTAGATAAAGACAGGAAAAGAAATTGAGTCTGGGAGGACCAACTACAAAGAAGATGACAGAGAGAAAGGAAGTCTCTAAGTGATATTGGATGCTAGTACATGCTGGGGAGGAATAACTTGCCAACAGAAATCTGGAGGAGGGACCTGCCGACGCTGGATGTAGAAACCATATGAGAAGTATCAATGTCTACTCTTTGGTCATCTACTTAATCTGCTCCTCTCAGGAAAAATCATCTGTGTACAGTGCACAGGGCTTACTGGATGCGGAAAATGCTGTCAATTTTGGGAGGATGGATGCTAAAGAAGTGCCTTAAGTGTGGCGAGGAAAAGACGGATGACATCTGCATGTTTTGGCAGTGCCCTCTGATCCAGATCTACTGCAAGAATTGGGTAAGGTGCTTACAGGGGTAATGGGTCAAGAAGTCAAGGTAAGCCTGGCACTGGTAATTTGTGAGGTCACAAGTGGTGGAGGGTTACCCTTAAAATTGCTTAAAAACCTAAAGTCCCTACTCTAAGTATATTGCTGGCACGAAGGAAGATCTGTTTGAAGTGGATGCTCCCCAGCCCCCCACTTTTGTGGAATGGCTAGCATCAGTTCAGAGGGCAAACAGCTTGGACCGCAGTGGCTCACCAACCGAGAATAAAGTTCTGGGATGAATGGGAACATTGGTATGAGCCTCGGCAAATAATAAACGCTTTGACTTGCGAAATGAGAATGTCCAATTATTATGCATCAATGCAATAACCTTGAAATGGAGTCTCTTACGAGGGCCACACAAAGAACTTCCAAATCAATTAAGGTTGCAAACAAGATTGCTTATGAGGCTTGTTAGCCTATTCCAAGGAGTGCCACCTTCTTAGTTTCCCATCTCCTTTCCTGGTGAGAGGTGAGAGCCTTCCGTTGTTGCTTCTATATATGGAGCTCCTATTTGCCTTCTTGCTGCACAATGAGGACAAAAAACAAACAAAAAAAAGATGCTATTAACTTTGATCTTGGTCTTAAATGTCATGGCTTAAGCTAAAGCCTACTAAAAGTTATTAATTGTACAGCAGTATTTAGCTTAAAATATCTAAAGCTAACATTAAAGCATTTCATTACAGTTGACCAATTTCTAAGATAAAAACAGATTAATCTAAGCTCAACATTGTTACTAAAGTGCAGAGTTATAAAGTGCCATACACCGAGAGGTAAACGTTCTAGATGTTCACTGAAAGTGCTGTGAAAATTATGCAATAAACAGACTCTAACTTTTGTAATCCTAGATCAGCAGGATAGGTGATGTTTATCAGAAGATAGACAAAGACCAATAATAATCTCAAATAAAATCTGTATACAAAATGGTAGTAATCACCCAGCAGCCTGACTGTTTTGTTCATTCATAGGCCAATGCTTTACAGACAATGTCTGTACAAATAAAAGGTTGTCTAGACAGCTAACATTAAACAGCAAACACAGGAACACAAAAATCCATTAAATTTGATTCTAGCCTACTCAGAGGACATAAGGGAAGGATCATACAATAAACACTTTCTAACATTCTATCCCTGTGGACAGCAGAATAGTAGAGGTTGTCACTTTGAATCTGATAATTAGTCATTGCTGATCTACTGTAAAAGCCTAGTAACAGGGGCAACCATATGCTAGCAACCAAATGGCTTTGTTCTTGCTTCGGCCTTAGTCTTCAAATAAGACCCACGTGAAGAAAGACTAAAGCTCATGGGGTTGAGGATTTAGCTAAGTTCATTAATATTTTATCTGCTCTGTCCAGGAATTTGATAAGACTAGCTATTATTTGCGGATGGACTTCATTCAAAAGAAATGTAACTGCCTACTGTATTGTCTCTGCATCCCTGGATTCATTAGGAAATGTCAAAGAAACCTTCTGCGTTCATCAATTAAAGCAGGGCATATGCAGAGGAGGTGTGGCAGTGTCTCCTGAAACAAATCACATAAACAGCACACGTTGATGGCGGGTTGACACACCCACGGGGACAGGAGGTCTAATGATGAGAAACAGCCAAAACATAGTTGACAAAACTTAATTTTATAATACACCAAGAATGATTCAGTACTATTCTTTTGGGCCTTTCTTTGAGCATTGCTATTGATGACAAGATCAGCATGCTTTCTTCTCATAAGGATCTGACGATCAGTTACAAAGGACTCTATCTGAACCTCTTTGTTCAGAGCTGCTTTGCACTGCTGGTGGTGCAGATTTAGATTCCACAGAGTTGCTGCGCCTTTTAGCTCAAGGTCTTCAGTAAGGTCATTCGACCAGATGTTTTGAGATGCCAAACTGCTTGTGGATGCAACTTCCAACTAGATTAAGTTTTTCAGAGATAATTGTTTAGCAGCTTGTGCTGAGTTCATATACATCAAGAGACTAGTTTTCTGTACAAGATGTTGGTCAGTCATTTTCAATTCCAGTCTAATCTGGGCTTGCGAGGCAACTGAGCATTGTTCAGAAAAGCACCTAATTTCCCTGGAAATGCCTCGGTGCGGCATGCCAGTGTCTGGATGAGTTCAACATTCGTTATCTTCAGCAATGGTTCAAGAGTGGGCTGTTTTGTGGTCTTGGATATATATTGAAAAGCAAATAGTAGCAAAGCAGATTTTGGCATTAATGAATTAGGTTGTGTTAAATGGCCTCCTTTGTCACCCAGCCAACATCCGAGATATATATTTGTTTGATTTAATCAAACAATGGTTGTTAAAAAACAAGCACCTGTTTCTTTCCTTTTTCTGCCAAATATCTCAATATTTGTTATTTCAAAGTTTATTGTCTTTCCTTTGCTATGATTATGTAAATCATTAATCTATCTTTGTAGGCCCACCACCGTTTGGCTTAATAGGAATATATGGTCTGCCTAAAGGAGTGAGGTTATGGGTTGATTCACCAGTTTTGGAGCATGGCTAATAACTGAATTCAGTGCAGGTACCAGGTCACAAATTAACAAATTAAAAAGAGGCGGTGCTAATACGCACTCTAGCTTGATGCCTTGATCAATTTTTATCTTACCAGAGATTGCTCTTTTATTTCCCAGTTTTACTCTGGCCCACGTGTCAGAGTAAAGTAACTGAATACCACGATCTAGTGCATCTGGAATTTGCCAGGCTTTAAATTTAGACCAAATCAACTGGCGATTGATGTGATCAAAGGCCTTGCTATAATCTACAACGCAACAGTAGAGTAGCTAATTTTCTTTATTTGTTTTGTGGCAAGCATCCTAATAGCCACAAGATTGTCAGTGTACCTGCAAAGAGTCGGAAACCCGTTTATTTGAAGAATATTAGGTTATTTGAACTTGCACATGCTTCTAAGTCCTCCAATAGAAGCAGAGCAAAATATATGGCCTCAACATCCAAAAGGGATATAAGATGATAGCTATCAGGGGCTGCCACTGGACTCTTCTCTAAATGGGGTGCAAAATCGAGCCATTTCAGGATGATGGAATAGATTCAGTAATCATACGAGTTTTAACCCCTTCTGTACTCATGACGAGCTGGACTCGTCATGGCACACAGTGGTCGTGTGCTCATGACGAGTCCAGATCGTCATGACACATCGCCCCCGGAATCCCTCTGGTGCGCGCACCAGAGGGATTCCCTTTATGCCAAAGGAGCCTCGGGAGCTGGGGAAGAGCTTCCCCAACTCCCAAGGCCCCCCCCCCTGGTTTCCCTGAAATGACGATCGGCGCGCACGTCGCGCTGATGTCATTTCAGTGAAACTGAAATGAGCCAAGAGGCTCATTTCAGTTTCACTTTCTATGTGCTTAGGGGGCTATCTCAGGACAGGAGAGGTATCGTTGGAAAGGGGAGAATCTCCCGTTTCCAATGGTACCCCTCCCCAGTGGATCCCTGCTTGGGGATCGCCCCAGGAGGGCGATCCCCAAGCAGGGATCCACCCACTAGACACCACGGAGGGGGGAGCGGCCCCTTGGGCAAGGGCCTTTGCTCCCCCCAAATTGAATTTGGCAGCATTTAGTCTTTTTGCCCCCCCTGGGGGGCATATGGGGGCAGTAGCCCCCAATCTGCCCCCCGGGGGGGGCAAAAAGCCCACTAGACACCAGGAATTTTTATAGCAGGTAAAAATAAGGGTGGGGGCTGCCCAAAACGGGCATGCCCATGCCCCCACCCCCCGCAATCATTACAGTCTTTCTGCCCCCCAGATGGGGCATTCGCCCCTAATCTGCCCCTTCGGGGGGAGCGGAAAGTCCATTTGACGCCAGGGATCTTTTTTTGCGTAACTTTATTTAGGGTGGGGGCTGCCCGAAATGGGCACGCCAATGCCCCCACCCCCGCCACCATTACAGCCTTTCTGCCCCCTGGGGGCAGATGGGGCAGTAGCCCCCAATCTGCCCTCCTGGGGGGCAGAAACCCACTAAATGCCAGGGATTTTATTTTGCACAATTTGTTTTAGGATGGGGGCTGCCCAAAATGGGCATGCCAATGCCCCCACCCCCTCGCCACCATTACAGCCTTTTTGCCCCCGCCTGGGGGGCAGATGGGGACAGTAGCCGGGGGGGGGCAGAAAGCCCACTTGACACCAGAGATTTTTTTTGCGCATTTGTTTTTAGGGTGCAGGCTGCCCGAAACGGGCACGCCAATGCCCCCACCCCCCCCCACAAAAATGACAGCCTTTCTGCCCCCCGAGAGGCAGATGGGAGCTGTAGCCCCCAATATGGCCCCCCCGGGGGGCGCAGAAAGCCCTCTAGAAACCATGGATTTTTTTGTTTACTTAGTGTAGGGGTAGGAGCTGCCCAAAATGGGCATGACAATACCCCCACCCCACCCCCAGAGAAATTCCAGTCTTTCTGCCCCCCGGGAGGGCAGATGGGGCAGTGGCCCCTGATCTGCCCCCTGGGGGGGCAGAAAGCCCACAAGGTGCCAGCGATTACGCAGGCTTTTTTTATGCGTGGGGGTGGGGGCTGCCCAAAATGGTCATACCAATGCCCCCACCCCCACAAAAAATAGCCACAGTCTTTCTGCCCCCCTTGGGGGCATATCGGGACGAACTCCCCTCCCCCGATTCCCCCCAGTGTGGCAGAAAGCCCACTAGGCTCCGATCTTTTTTTGCAAAGTGCCTAGCTGTAGAATTGAACCCTAGCTCTACCGGCACTTGGGGAAACCTAGCAAACCTATACATTTTTGAAAACTAGACACCCAGGGGAATCCAGGATAGGGTGACTTGACAGGCTCTCACCAGGTTCTGTTACCGGGGGTGAATGTTTGCCAATGTGCAACATTCCGTCCATCATCTTGTGTGTTTTGCGGTTACCCAGAATCCCTTGCAAACCTAAAAATGTGTCCAAAAAAACACATTTTCCTCACATTTCTGTGGTGGAAAGTTCTGGAATCTGCGTGGGTCCACAAAATTCCACCCACCCCGTGGTCCCCAAAATCTTCAGAGAAAAATGGTACCTCACTTGCGGGGGTAGGCCTAGTGCCCGCGACAGGCAAGGGCCCAAAACCTATTGAGGCGACATCAAAATTACCTATCACAAAACAACCTGGTTTTGCAAGGGGGGTCCCATGAGTTTTTGGCCCCGGGCTTGGCGGCCATCTTGGGAAACCTACCAAACCCACACATTTCTGAAAACTAGACACCCGGGGGAGTCCAGCGAGGTATGGCTTGTGTGGGTCCCCCAACGTTTTCCTACCCAGAACCCCCTGCAAACCTCAAATTTAGCTGAAAAAATCACTTTCTTCTCAAATTTCTGTGTGGGAAAGTTCTGTAATCTACGTGGATCCACAAATTTCCTCCCACCCAGCGTTCCCTCAGGTCTCCCGATAAAAATGATACCTCACTCACGTGGGTGGGTCAAGTACCCGCGACAGGCAAGGGCCCAAAACCTATTGAGGCGACATCAAAATTTCCTATCGCAAAACAACCTGGTTTTGCAAGGGGGGTCCCATGAGTTTTTGGCCCCGTGCTCGGCAGCCATCTAGGGAAACCTACCAAACCCACACATTTCTAAAAACTAGACACCCGGGGATTCCAGGGAGGCGTGGCTTGCGTGGATCGCCCACAGTTTTCTTACCCAGAATCCCCTGCAAACCTCAAATTTAGCTGAAAAAAATCATTTTTTTCACACATTTTTGTGTGGGAAAGTTGTGGCATCACCAGGCTGACACAAATTTCCCACCACCCAGCATTCCCCCAGGTCTCCCGATAAAAATGGTGCCTCACTCGGGTGGGAGGCCCAAGTACCCGAGACCGGCAAGGGCCCAAAACGTATTGAGGCGACATCAAAATTGCCTATCACAAAACGACCTGGTTTTGCAAGGGGGATCCCATGACTTTTTGGCCCGGGGCTCGGCGGCCACCTAGGGAAACCTACCAAACCCACACATTTCTGAAAACTAGGCACCCGGGGGATTCCAGGGAGGTATGGCTTGCGTGGATCCCCCAACGTTTTCTTACCCAGAATCCCCAGCAAACCTGAAATGTAGCTGAAAAATTCACTTTTATCACACATTTTTGTGTGGGAAAGTTGTGGCGTCACCGGGCTGACACAAATTTACTACCACCCAGCATTCCCCCAGGTCTCCCGATAAAAATGGTGCCTCACTCGGGTGGAAGGCCCAAGTACCCGCGACAGGCAATGGCCCAAAACGTATTGAGGCGACATCAAAATTGCCTATCACAAAACGACCTGGTTTTGCAAGGGGGGTCCCATGACTTTTTGGCCCGGGGCTCGGTGGCCACCTAGGGAAACCTACCAAACCCACACAATTCTGAAAACTAGGCACCTGGGGGATTCCAGGGAGGTATAGCTTGAGTGGATCCCCCAACGTTTTCTTACCCAGAATACCCTGCAAACCTGAAATTTAGCTGGAAAATTCACTTTTTTCACACATTTTTGTGTGGGAAAGATGTGGCATCACCGGGCTGACCCAAATTTCCTACCACCCAGCATTCCCCCAGGTCTCCCGATAAAAATGGTGCCTCACTCGGGTAGGAGGCCCAAGTACCCGCGACAGGCAAGGGCCCAAAACGTATTGAGGCGACATCAAAATTGCCTATCACAAAACGACCTGTTTTGCAAGGGGGGTCCCATGACTTTTTGGCCCGGGGCTCGGCGGCCACCTAGGGAAACCTATCAAACCCACACATTTCTGAAAACTAGGCACCCGGGGGATTCCAGGGAGGTAAGGCTTGCGTGGATCCCCCAAAGTTTTCTTATCCAGAATCCCCTGCAAACCTGAAATTTAGCTGAAAAATGCACTTTTTTCACACATTTTTGTGCGGGAAAGTTGTGGCATCACTGGGCTGACACAAATTTCCTACCACCCAGCGTTACCCCAGGTCTCCCGATAAAAATGGTGCCTTACTCGGGTGGGAGGCCCAAGTACCCGCGACAGGCAAGGGCCCAAAACGTATTGAGGCGACATCAAAATTGCTTATCACAAAACGACCTGGTTTTGCAAAGGGGGTCCCATGACTTTTTGGCCCGGGGCTCGGCGGACACCTACGGAAACCTACCAAACCCACACATTTCTGAAAACTAGGCACCTGGGGGATTCCAGGGAAGTATGGCTTGAGTGGATCCTCCAACGTTTTCTTACCCAGAATCCCCTGCAAACCTGAAATTTAGCTGAAAAATTCACTTTTTTCACACATTTTTGTGTGGGAAAGATGTGGCATCACCGGGCTGACCCAAATTTCCTACCATCCAGCGTTCCCCCAGGTCTCCCGATAAAAATGGTGCCTCACTCGGGTGGGAGGCCCAAGTACCCGCGACAGGCAAGGACCCAAAACGTATTGAGGCGACATCAAAATTGCCTATCACAAAACGACCTGGTTTTGCAAGGCGGGTCCCATGTCTTTTTGGCTTGGGGCTCGGCGGCCACCTAGGGAAACCTACCAAACCCATGCATTTCTGAAAACTAGGAACCCAGGGCATTCCAGGGAGGTATGGCTTGCGTGGATCCCCCAACGTTTTCTTACCCAGAATCCCCTGCAAACCTGAAATTTTGCTGAAAAATTCACTTTTTTCACACATTTTTCTGTGGGAAAGTTGTGGCATCACCGGGCTAACACAAATTTCCCACCACCCAGCATTCCCCCAGATCTCCCGATAAAAATGGTGCCTCACTCGGGTGGGAGGCCCAAGTACCTGAGACCGGCAAGGGCCCAAAACATATTGAGGCGACATCAAAATTGCCTATCACAAAACGACCTTTTTTTGCAAGGGGGATCCCATGACTTTTTGGCCCGGGGCTCGGCGGCCACCTAGGGAAACCTACCAAACCCACACATTTCTGAAAACTAGGCACCCGGGGGATTCCAGGGAGGTATGGCTTGCGTGGATCCCCCAACGTTTTCTTACCCAGAATCCCCAGCAAACCTGAAATGTCGCTGAAAACTTCACTTTTATCACACATTTTTGTGTGGGAAAGTTGTGGCGTCACCGGGCTGACACAAATTTACTACCACCAAGCGTTCCCCCAGGTCTCCCGATAAAAATGGTGCCTCACTCGGGTGGGAGGCCCAAGTACCCGCGACAGGCAAGGGCCCAAAACGTATTGAGGCGACATCAAAATTGCCTATCACAAAACGACCTGGTTTTGCAAGGGGGGTCCCATGACTTTTTGGCCCGGGGCTCGGCGGCCACCTAGGGAAACCTACCAAACCCACACAATTCTGAAAACTAGGCACCTGGGGGATTCCAGGGAGGTATAGCTTGAGTGGATCCCCCAACGTTTTCTTACCCAGAATCCCCTGCAAACCTGAAATTTAGCTGGAAAATTCACTTTTTTCACACATTTTTGTGTGGGAAAGATGTGGCATCACCGGGCTGACCCAAATTTCCTACCATCCAGCGTTCCCCCAGGTCTCCCGATAAAAATGGTGCCTCACTCGGGTGGGAGGCCCAAGTACCCGTGACAGGCAAGGGCCCAAAACGTATTGAGGCGACATCAAAATTGTCTATCACAAAACGACCTGGTTTTGCAAGGGGGGTCCCATGACTTTTTGGCCCGGGGCTCGGTGGCCACCCCAGGGAAACCTACCAAACCCACACATTTCTGAAAACTAGGCACCCGGGGGATTCCAGGGAGGTATGGCTTGCGTGGATCCCCCAACGTTTTCTTACCCAGAATCCCCAGCAAACCTGAAATTTAGCTGAAAAATTCACTTTTTTCACACATTTTTGTGTGGGAAAGTTGTGGCGTCACTGGGCTGACACAAATTTACTACCACCCAGCGTTCCCCCAGGTCTCCCGATAAAAATGGTGCCTCACTCGGGTAGGAGGCCCAAGTACCCGCGACAGGCAAGTGCCCAAAACGTATTGAGGCGACATCAAAATTGCCTATCACAAAACGACCTGGTTTTGCAAGGGGGGTCCCATGACTTTTTTGCCCGGGGCTCGGCGGCCACCTAGGGAAACCTATCAAACCCACACATTTCTGAAAACTAGGCACCCGGGGGATTCCAGGGAGGTAAGGCTTGCGTGGATCCCCCAAAGTTTTCTTATCCAGAATCCCCTGCAAACCTGAAATTTAGCTGAAAAATGCACTTTTTTCACACATTTTTGTGTGGGAAAGTTGTGGCATCACCGGGCTGACACAAATTTACTACCACCCAGCGTTCCCCCAGGTCTCTCGATAAAAATGGTGCCTCACTCGGGTAGGAGGCCCAAGTACCCGCGACAGGCAAGGGCCCAAAACGTATTGAGGCAACATCAAAATTGCCTATCACAAAACGACCTGGTTTTGCAAGGGGGGTCCCATGACTTTTGGCCCGGGGCTCGGCGGACACCTACGGAAACCTACCAAACCCACACATTTCTGAAAACTAGGCACCTGGGGATTCCAGGGAAGTATGGCTTGAGTGGATCCTCCAACGTTTCTTACCCAGAATCCCCTGCAAACCTGAAATTTAGCTGGAAAATTCACTTTTTTCACACATTTTTGTGTGGGAAAGATGTGGCATCACCGGGCTGACCCAAATTTCCTACCATCCAGCGTTCTCCAGGTCTCCCGATAAAAATGGTGCCTCACTGGGTGGGAGGCCCAAGTACCCGCGACAGGCAAGGGTCCAAAACGTATTGAGGCGACATCAAAATTGCCTATCACAAAACGACCTGGTTTTGCAAGGGGGTCCCATGACTTTTTGGCCCGGGCTCGGTGGCCACCTAGGGAAACCTACCAAACCCACACATTTCTGAAAACTAGGCACCCGGGGGATTCCAGGGAGGTATGGCTTGCGTGGATCCCCCAACGTTTTCTTACCCAGAATCCCCAGCAAACCAGAAATTTAGCTGAAAAATTCACTTTTTTCACACATTTTTGTGTGGGACAGTTGTGGCGTCACCGGGCTGACACAAATTCACTACCACCCAGCGTTCCCCCAGGTCTCTCGATAAAAATGGTGCCTCACTCGGGTAGGAGGCCCAAGTACCCGCGACAGGCAAGGGCCCAAAACGTATTGAGGCAACATCAAAATTGCCTATCACAAAACGACCTGGTTTTGCAAGGGGGTCCCATGACTTTTGCCCGGGCTCGGCGGCCACCTAGGAAACCTACCAAACCCCACATTTCTGAAAACTAGGCACCTGGGATTCCAGGGAGGTATGGCTTGCGTGGATCCCCCAACGTTTTCTTACCCAGAATCCCTTGCAAACCTGAAATTTTGCTGGAAAATTCACTTTTTCACACATTTTTGTGTGGAAGTTGTGGCATCATCGGGCTGACACAAATTTCCTACCATCCAGCATTCTCCAGGTCTCCCTATAAAAATGGTGCCTCACTGGGTGGGAGGCCCAAGTACCTGCCACAGGTAGGGCCCAAAACGTATTGAGGCAACATCAAAATTGCCTATCACAAAACGACCTGGTTTTGCAAGGGGGTCCCATGAATTTTGGGCCGGG
Organism: Calotriton arnoldi; assembly: GCA_963921515.1. Lineage (NCBI taxonomy): Eukaryota > Metazoa > Chordata > Amphibia > Caudata > Salamandridae > Calotriton > Calotriton arnoldi. The sequence continues at coordinate 683,131 of CAWUFW010008437.1, read as the reverse complement.
CTCGGCGGCCACCTAGGAAACCTACCAAACCCACACATTTCTAAAACTAGGCACTCGGGGATTCCAGGGAGGTATGGCTTGAGTGGATCTCCCAACGTTTTCACCCAGAATCCCCTGCAAACCTGAAATTTAGCTGCAAAATTCACTTTTTCACACATTTTTGTGTGGGAAAGTTGTGGCATCACCGGGCTGACCCAAATTTCCTACCATCCAGCGTTCCCCCAGGTCTCCCGATAAAAATGGTGCCTCACTCGGGTGGGAGGCCCAAGTAACCACAACAGGCAAGGGCCCAAAACATATTGAGGCTGACATCAAAATTGCCTATCACAAAACAACCTGGTTTTGCAAGGGGTCCCATGACTTTTGGCCCGGGGCTCGGTGGCCACCTAGGAAACCTACAAACCACACATTTCTGAAAACTAGGCACCTGGGGATTCCAGGAGTATGGCTTGCGTGGATCCTCCAACGCTTTCTTCCAGAATCCCTGCAAACCTGAAATTTTGCTGAAAAATCACTTTTTCACACATTTGTGTGTGGAAAGTTATGGCATCACCGGGCTGACACACATTTCCTACCACCCAGCATTCCCGCAGGTCTCCCAATAAAAATGGTGCCTCACTCGGGTGGGAGGCTCAAGATCCTGCGACAGGCAAGGGCCCAAAACATTTTGTGATAGACAATTTTGATGTTGCCTCAATAAGTTTTGGGCCCTTGCCGGTCGCGGGTACTTGGGCCTCCCACCCGAGTGAGGCACCATTTTTATCGGGAGACCTGGGGGAACGCTGGATGGTAGGAAATTTGTGTGTGCCCGGTTATGCCACAACTTTCCCACACACAAATGTGTGAAAAAAGTGATTTTTTTCAGCAAAATTTCAGGTTTGCAGGGGATTCTGCGTAAGAAAACGTTGGGGGATCCACGCAAGCCATACCTCCCTGGAATCCCCCGGGTGCCTAGTTTTCAGAAATGTGTGGGTTTGGTAGTTTTCCCTAGGTGGCCGCAGAGCCCCGGGCCAAAAAGTCATGGGACCCGCCCTTCCAAAACCAGGTCGTTTTGTGATAGGCAATTTTGATGCTGCCTCAATACGTTTTGGGCCCTTGCCGGTCTCGGGTACTTGGGCATCCGACCCGAGTGAGGCACTATTTTTATCGGGAGCCCTGGGGGAACGCTGGGTGGGTGGAACTTTGTGTCAGCCCGGTGATGCCACAATTTTCCCACACAAAAATGTGTGAAAAAAGTGAATTTTTCAGCTAAATTTCAGGTTTGCTGGGGATTCTGGGTAAGAAAACGTTGGGGGATCCACGCAAGCCATACCTCCCTGGAATCCCCCGGGCGCCTAGTTTTCAGAAATGTGTGGGTTTGATAGGTTTCCCTAGGTGGCCGCCGAGCCCCGGGCCAAAAAGTCATGGGACCCCCTTGCAAAACCAGGTCGTTTTGTGATAGGCAATTTTGATGCTGCCTCAATACGTTTTGGGCCCTTGCCGGTCGCAGGTACTTGGGCCTCCCACCTGAGTGAGGCAACATTTTTATCGGGAGCCCTGGGGGAATGCTGGGTGGGAGGAAATTTGTGTCAGCCCAGTGATGCCACAACTTTCCCACACAAAAATGTGTGAAAAAAGTGAATTATTCAGCAAAATTTCAGGTTTGCTGGGGATTCTGGGTAAGAGAACGTTGGGGGATCCACGCAAGCCATACCTCCCTGGAATACCCTGGGTGCCTAGTTTTCAGAAATGTGTGGGTTTGGTAGGTTTCCCTTGGTGGCCGCCGAGCCCCGGGCCAAAATGTCATGGGACCTCCCTTGCAAAACCAGGTCGTTTTGTGATAGGCAATTTTGATGTCGCCTCAATACGTTTTGGGCCCTTGCCGGTCGCGGGTACTTGGGCCTCCCACCCGAGTGAGGCACCATTTTTATCGGGAGACCTGGGGGAATGCTGGGTGGGAGGAAATATTGTGTCAGCCCGTTGATGCCACAACTTTCCCACACACAAATGTGTGAAAAAAGTGATTTTTTTCAGCAAAATTTCAGGTTTGCAGGGGATTCTGGGTAAGAAAACGTTGGGGGATCCATGCAAGCCATACCTCCCTGGAATCCCCCGGGTGCCTAGTTTTCAGAAATGTGTGGGTTTGGTAGGTTTCCTAGGTGGCGCACGAGCCCCGGGCCAAAAAGTCATGGGACTCCCTTGCAAAACCAGGTCGTTTTGTGATAGGCAATTTTGATGTCGCCTCAATACGTTTTGGGGCCTTGCCGGTCGCGGGTACTTGGGCCTCCCACCCGAGTGAGGCACCATTTTTATCGGGAGACCTGGGGGAACGCTGGGTGGGAGGAAATTTGTGTCAGCCCGGTGATGCCACAACTTTCCCACACACAAATGTGTGAAAAAAGTGATTTTTTTCAGCTAAATTTAAGGTTTGCAGGGGATTCTGGGTAAGGAAACGTTGGGGGATCCATGCAAGCCATACCTCCCTGGAATCCCCCTGGTGTCTAGTTTTCAGAAATGTGTGGGTTTGGTAGGTTTCCCTTGGTGCCGGCAGAGCTAGGGTTCAAAAACTACAGCTAGGCACTTTGCAAAAAAAGGGTCATTTTTCACTTTGAAAATGTGGTGTGTCCACGTTGCGTTTTGCACTGTTTCCTGTCGCGGGCACTAGGACTACCCACACAAGTGAGGTACCATTTTTCTCGGAAGACTTTGGGGAATGCGGGGTGGGTGGAAGTTTGTGGATCCACGCAGATTCCAGAACTTTCCACCACAGAGAAGTGAGGAAAATGTTTTTCTTTTTACAATTCTTTAGGTTTGCAAGGGATTCTGGGTAACAGAACCAGGTGAGAGCCAGTCAAGTCACCCCATCCTGGATTCCCCTGGGTGTCTAGTTTTCAAAAATGTATAGGTTTGCTAGGTTTCCCTAGGTGCCCGCAGAGCTAGGGTTCAAAAACTACAGCTTGGCACTTTGCAAAAAAGGGGTCACTTTTCACTGTGAAAATGTGGTGTGTCATTGTTGTGTTTTGGGCCGTTTCCTGTCGCGGGCACTAGGCCTACCCACACAAGTGAGGTACCATTTTTATCGGGAGACTTAGGGTAACACAAAATTGTAGAGCAACTGTTATTATCTATTGACTTTCGATGCATTTCTGCCTTCCAAAGGAAAGACAATGTGTAAAAAAGAAGTCATTTTGAAAAATGACCTATAATTCTCATGCTAGTATGGGTGCTCCCAATTTTGGAAATGTGCAAATATCTACTGTTTCTAAACTCTATATTTTGTTCCCATTTCAGAAATACATAGGTGTCTTTCATACCGATTTTTTCATGTATAAATTTTCCCTGAATAATTGCTATATACCCTGTACATAATAAAAAACCATTGCAAGACCCTGCTCAGTTATTGGCTCTCGGTTCGTTGGGTTCTTGGTGAACCTACAAGTCCTATATATCGCCACAACCAGAAAGGTCCAGCAGAGGTAACGGTATATTGCTTTCAAATAGCTGTCATAATTAGAACAAGTAACAGGTGAAAACGTTGACACAAATGGCTCTTTTTTTCAACTAATTTTCAATTTTTCCTATATTTAACTGTTTATTTCTATAAAGAAAACTTGAAGGATCTACACAAATGACCCCTTGTTGAATTCAGAATTTTGTCTACTTTTCAGAAATGTATGGCTTTCCAGGATCCATTATTGCTTTCATACCTATTTCTACCATTAACTGGAAGGAGGTTGAAAGCACAAAAAATAGCAAAATAGGCTATGTCCCAGAAAAATGCCAAAACTGTGTAAAAATTTTTGGTTTTCTGACAAAAGTCTGCTTGTCCCTGAAAGGTGGGAAGATGGTGATTTCAGCACCACAACCCCTTTTTTGATGCCATTTGCAGGGAAAAAAACAGACGCTTTCATCTGTAGCTCTTTTTTCGCATGTTTCCCCAAAAAAACAAAATGTAGCTGTGTTTTGGCTAATTTCTGGGTCCCCTCCAGGGGAATCCACAAACCCTGGGTACCTTTAGAATCCCTATGATGTTGTAAAAAATGGACACAAATTTGGCGTGGATACCTTATGTGGTCAAAAAGTTACAGGGGCCTAAGTGCGAACTACCCCAAATAGCCAAAAAAAGGCTTAGCACAGGGGGGGGAAAAGGCCTAGCAGCGAAGGGGTTAAATAACTTTTCCAAAGACATGGACCAAAACTCAAAGTCCTGTTTGTAAACTGATGCAGGAATGCTGTTGGGACCAGGAGCTTCATCAGCTCTGCTTTTATTAATCAGTTTTACGATTCTTGTGGTCATGAAAGATGAGGCATATTGAAGGCTTTGCACTTCTATCACCTCATGTCTTCTATGCTCATGTTTTTGCTTACTATGACTGAGTTGCCAATTGGGGCATTTTGCAGAAGCGCAATACAAAAAGCTGATGTGCATTATCCAGTCTTCAGGAGTAACGTTTTTCCCATTTACGTTGACTGTTTATGACCCCTATAGAGAGGATTGATAATGATCCAAAACTCCTTTGGGCTTTGATTAGGATAGGCCAAGAAAAGGTCAGTATGAAGTGTCTCCTCATACTTTTGTTTTGCTTGCCAGATTTGTTTTTCATACAGACTGTGTTTGCAAGCAAAGAAGGATTTGACCCTGATTTGAGTGATCTTATCTTCATGTTAAGAGTTATTTTCTGGATCTTGAGATCTTTTGTGAACCAAGGATGTGTAAGGCAAAGTCTGGGAGATCTTATTGTTGAGATTGTACATGAACTGCTGGCCAGAACGGAAAGTTGTCTTGGCACAAAACATTCCCAATCATTGATTGTATAAATCGAAGGGCTGCTCTGGTTAGGTAACATTGCTTTCCAGGTAGTATACCTTGTGGCAGTTTCCGAGCTCCATTTGACCCTTTTTCAGTTGTTATGGGCATCGGCTGAGCCGATGGATCTTAGATTGGTATGTGCTTTGATGCATTTTTTATAAACAGTTTCTGGGGGATTTAGTCACTTTCACAATGTGGAATGATGGAAAATTTATTTCTAGCATTAAACAGTGAGATTGAGCAGAATTTGCAGTCTAAAACAGCACATTTCTTTAGGGAGAAATCTGTGGGATGGGACGGTTGGTCTTCCAAAAAATGCCCATTCAGGGCTCACAGGGACCTACCCTTGAGGCAACTATCAAAGTACAGCCAGTAGAATCTGCTCTTTGTGAAATCAGCCACAGAGAGTCCAATTTGTTTCTGCGGTGCTACGAAAAGGGTTATGTAGCCGATATAAATTGAAATTTCCAGTCAGGAGAAGGTGAGCATTAACATGATTGCTTCTAATGTCCAAGACTAGCTGCGCTAGTTTCTTTACCTTTTTATTTTTAGATTTGTAGCGGAAGATCCTGGATGAATATACACGTATAGCAAACATAGTTTGCTATTCATTGATTTGTGGCTCCAGTTTTTGATCTCAACACATAAAAAGTCTTTATGACCTGTGGGGTACTCAGAGGAAGCAAATTCCCAAAGTGTTGTTAAAAAGATAGAAAGACCACACATTGCATGGCGTTTTGTCTGCGATCTAGTTACATGAGAAAATAACTCATAATACCCTTCAAGCGGAGCATTTGTGTCTCTCCATGTTTCTTGGATACATATCATGTCATGTGATGTTAAGAAAGTCATTGCGTCTGTATCCATTAAAAGATTTTCTAGCCCTGCCACGTTCCAAGAAATGAGAGACCTGGTTACAACCTTTCTCTCAAAGTTTGGGTTTAGACTAGAGTGATCTTTGGATGCAAATCAATTTGATTGGGGCCTGGCTAAGGAGGTGGTGAAGAATACATTTCATAATGTCACTGTGATTATGGGGAAAAAGTACTATTTTTTCTTTTTTCACAGCCGTCGATTCATGTGATACTCTTCAGGTGATTTGTTTGATAAATATTGTGGCACACTTATTGGGTCTTAACTGAGTATGGACGGCAGGTCCAGATGGCGTGAGGGATCACATTCGTCAAGGTATGATGAATGTCTAGTTTGGCTCAATTCAAATGTTGGATGGAGATGTTGACAAAGGTGGGACTCACTGCATGCGTCACACATTTATCTTAACAGATGTGTTGTGGAGAGAACTCATGGATGCAAGGTAGCAATTAAAAGCATTCACAATTTGGGTAATTGGCATGCTTTAGTCAGAATACACTTTTTAACAAACTTGGAGAGCATTATTTTCAGTTCCTGCACTTTTTTAATTTCAGTCACAATACACTGTATGGAACATTCGTGTTTTGAAAACGTATTTAAGTTATGGCTGTTAAAATGTGGTTCTTTATGTTGTAGCTTCCCCTGAGGAAGGGCAATTGTTGGCCCGAAATGCATTGGGAATGGGAGCATCAGCTTCACTTTGAATTATGATGAATTATTTGTACTTCTGTGTGTCCTTGAGTGAAGCCAGGAGAAACTTGTTGAACTTGTACAGATCAGAAAAACATTTGACTATATACAGATTACTTGCAGAATAAAATTTAAAGTAAAATGGAAACGAGTGTTGAAATTTCATTGGATGATTCATACGCTTGCTGTGCATCCTGGTTTGGGGAACCTGACGAGGCTCCAGCTGTTGCATTAGGTGGCGGTGAGCCATCCCCAATTCTCTTGAGGTTTTCTGCACATGGAATAGTGAACTTCCAGCATCTACCTGCCTGATTATGACTGGAAATGGTTAATAATTGAAGTTTAGTAGGAGCTATTGATTGAAGAGGTCCAATTGCTTTTTTTGAAAAAGACGGTGGTCTTTGAGATTTGTCAATGCCTGATGGCCTGTGTGTTTTATCCTGATTATGTGGTATATGACTGAAAGCTGGATCATGTTTCTTCTTTAAAAATGCATTGGATACTGGGGTTTTGTTGGAAGAGTTATCAATGTTTCCCAATCTTCTAAGATTTTTTGATTTTCACCAATTGTGTTAACCCCGGATTGAGTTGACCATGTTACTGCCGTTGCTTCCTTATGGGCCAATTTATTTGAGGGAATAAATTGTACGGAAACAATATTATTGGTCTTTAGATGGCAAAGACTTGGAGGTGTGAGGCCAAGAGTTTGACTAGGTTGCCTCGATTCAATATATCTCTGTTATCTTGTGATGTGTACTCAGAGTGCTAAATTGCTGTTAAAGTTGAACCATCTTGAGTTGCGGTATTGTGTGTTGTATACATGGCAGAGTGGGCAAAGAACTCAGATAATCCATGTATTTGTGCATTAATTTCCCTGTTCCTAGCTGAGTCGTGAGAGTGAGGCCAGGTGCTCTATGGATCTGGGGTTGATCTGAAAAAGCTACTTCATTGGAATACTGCCTTGGTGGTAATGAGAAACTTGACAAGTTAGGATTTACCACTGTCGGGGCGTGGCTTGAGCGCCGACGAAGATGGCGGACGGCTAATTCTGCTCCGGACAGATATCGAGGAAGCCGCTACAGCCCGTCGATAGAAGAGCTCCACGAGAAATTCCATTCGAGGATTTGAATGTCGGAACCTCCACTGCATCCAAAGAGACCTTCGGTATGCCGCGGTAAGCCCGCATTCACCTTGAACTCTTTTCCCGATATGCAGCGCGCTGAGTGAGGAGTCCACGACCGCCATTTTGTACTCTCCGTGACTTTTACCTCAAGGGGCAGTCACCTTTCTCTCGAAGATGCCATAATACACTTCAATTTCTCCTAGCGCTTCAATTGTCACAGGTTCCCTTTCAATTTGAATTCGTTGAAACAACTTTCTTTCTGTTTTCCATTTTATTGTGTACAAAGCACTCTGTGAATGGATCACAACTGATGTCCTTCAATATTCCTCTCATAATGGCTTTTTCCTCATATTGTGCCACTGAACCAGGAATGTGTACTTCATGAAACAACACCTTAAAGTAACTGTTCTTTTTCGCTTTTAGACAATTGTGCTAACATGAAATAAGTTTTCTCTGGCTAATCTGTGACTGCCATCTGGTGGTTCTTTCCAGTACTTATTTTGCTGCTGCATTTCTCTTCAAATACATGCCTTTTCCTTGGGCATAGTTTATTATGGATATCTTGCAAGAAGGTGACTGTTATCCGGTGGTTCTTTCTAACATGTATTGCTGTAATTCCACTTCACATAAATACCATTTTCATGGAAATTATCTATTTTTTGATTTTTTGAAAAAGGGTCCCTTGCTTCTATTTGCTGAATACATAATAACAAACTCACCTCAGCGTTATTTCTTCCACCTTGTGGTCTATAATAACTGTTTTTTTTTGTTGGTTTTTTTTCTTTCTTCAATTGCTGGAAGTTATCCTAAAAATTTGACCACTAACTCTTAAACAGTATTGTGCTTCTGCTGCGATCATTTTGAAAATATCAACGCTCTCCCATTGGGAACATTCAATATTTTGCCTATACAAATATTTACCTACTTGCTTCTCTCATGTCTATGGGGAAGACCAGAGGGGGACGAGGCAATATTTCACCTAACTTGTCTACCTCCATTCAAAACACAACATGCTGCCTGCCTCTAACCCCTTTTCTGTTCTACAAGACGACATAGAAGATCCTACGCAAGCAAGTATGCCTCTTCCCACTGAAACTTCATCTACCATGCCCTCTCCTATACCCATTTCCGCACTTTCTTCCTCTCAAGTCAATATTAAAACTACACCTAAGCCAAATGCTTCATCGTCTCTATCCTCCATTAAACAAGTCAAATAGGATCCTCCTACACCTACTGTCTCTCCTCCACCTCTCTCAATCGAACTGCTTCTGGACGAAATACATGCTCTTCAGCCATATATGACAGAAACAAATACTCGTCTACAAAGCTTGGAAGATAATTGGTTCTCACTTCAAAGTAAACTTACTTCTGTGGAAGATCAAATTGAATCATTACAGGCCTCCTCACGACAAATCTCCCCTATGAAAGCTGAAATTTTACAACTTCAGAAACAGGTTGAAAACCTCGAAAATCGCAGTAGACGTAACAATCTACGTATTTATGGCCTAGCCGAGGGATTGGAAGGATCCAATCCTTTAACCTTCTTCCAGTCTTTTATCCGACAATTGCTGGATATTCCAGATTCTCCTCTCCTGAACATACAAAGGGCTCACAGACTGGGACGTCCTCCCTCGGCTTCTTCATCTCAATTGAAACCAAGAGGTGTTATACTTTACTTCCTAGAATACACTGATTTACTGAAAGTTCTGCAGGCAGCCAAAATTAAACGTCGTATCTCCTGGCATGGTTCACAAATATTCTTCTCGCAGGACTACGCCAAAACCACCGCAGATAGGAGAAAAAGCTTTCTTGCAATGCGTCCAGCACTACGAGATCTAAATGCCAGATTTGGTTTGATACATCCTTGCCTCTTCAAAGTAACTTACAAAAATAAAACAACCACATATGAGGATCCAGCCTTACTTCAACGTTTCCTTGAAAACTGCAAAGTGGAATCTATGGACTGTGCGGACCTTCTTCTTCCTGAGAACTCTATCTATCTATTTACCTTTTTATTGACAAGTTCTTTCCATATTTTATGTCTTCCTTGTCTAAGATAACTGAGCTAATGTTCTCCTTTTCCAGGTCCTTCATTTCAGATACTACTTTCCTCTTTATAATCTAAAACTTATTTCACTTTCTTTTTCTTGGGAACATTTCTTATCATTCTTATGTTATGCTTGTAGTTATGTATTTATCCCACATTTCTCTTCTTTATGAAAATTGTACTAATTATTATTTTTTCCCTTTTCTCCCTTGTCCTCTCTTCTAGGTGTTATCTCCCTCCGGTTGTTATCCTTTGCTCTTTCATATTGTCTAGATTACTCCCTTCCTCGTGGTCTCCCCCGGAGTTGTTGGGCTGGTCCGTCCTCTCGTTTTGTTGCCTCAAGCACCCTCCACCCATGTTTGAGTCTCTGGTATGTCTTCATGTTCTTTTCCTATCTTTATTCCATATTTCTTTCTTCTATTTTTCCTTTCCCTTTTTCCTTATTTCTCTTCTCTCAGCTCCATTTCAACATTACTCTCCTTTTTCTCTTGTTTTCCATCTCAATCTATATCTCACCATCAGCTTTTCTTCTTCCTTCACATTCCAATTCAATTATATAGTTCTTTCTTCAAATGTTATTGTACTATGTTTCATTTATATGCATCCATGGTTAATTTTTATCATGATCACTGTTTTATCTGGTCTTATCTTGTTTGTTATCTTAATGTTTTTTAGATGACATTGAATGTTGTTACTTGGAATGTCCGAGGTTTACATTCTCCGATTAAAAGACAGCGTATATTATCACATTTGTCCAAACTGAATGCCCATATAGCCATGATTCAGGAAACTCACCTCACTGAATCTGAATCCCTGAAGTTAAAGAGAGATTGGGTTGGAGAAATTTTATTTTCTCCTGGTGATGGTAAACGTAATGGCGTTATTACTCTTGTTCATAAGTCTCTTCAAGCTAAACTTGTTTCTCAAGAACATGATGACATTGGTCGTTGGTTAATTACTTAACCTACTGATTGGGAAAACTTCCCTCACTTTTTTTAATATATATGCCCCAACCTCTGGTGATTGCCTTTTTGGGCCCATATCGAAGAAAAATTAATGCAACTCCCTCATGATAATTTGATTCTAGCTGGTGATTGTAACCAAATTGTTGATCCCTTCATCGACCGTAATTCCATGTCCTCTTTTATTTCCTCCAAGCCTCACAAAACATTTTTACGTTCTTTTCAGCAAAGGCATTTAGTTGATGCATGGAGATTATGCAATCCCTCCTTGAGGGAATACACTTTTTTTCCCCAGTACATCATACACAATCACGCATTGATTACATTTTCATGTCTCATGCCCTTTCTCAATCTCTAAATTCTTCAGATATTGGTTCTATCCTAATCTCTGATCATGCTCCAGTTTCTGTTTCCTTAGACATTCTCCACAAATCCTCTGCACCTAGACGTTGGCGTTTCAATAACTCTCTATTATTAGATTCGGTTTTTACTTCTTCCTTTTCTTCTTTTTTATGGAATATTTCTCTCTTAACGAATCAGACACCCTTCCCTTTTCTGTTGTTTGGGACGCCTTCAAAGCAGCCGCACGAGATTTTATTATCAATTATGTCTCCAAGAAACGTCATAAGGCTCGAAAATTAGCTACAGATCTTTTTGCTAAAATAAAATCTCTAGAACATGCCTACTACACATCTAAATCAAAAGATTGCTTAGAAGCTCTAATAGCTGCCAAACTTAAATTCAATAAAGAATCTACGGATAACGCTTCCTTATATCTGCTTAAGTGTAGTGCCAAATTCTATGGCGGTAATAACAAATCAGGCAAATTATTGGCAAATTACCTTAAAGTAAAAAAACAAATTTAATATTGAATCAATTCTTGATATTCATCAGATGCCCAAATTTAAAGATTCAGAAATTCTAAAAAAATTCATACATTTTACAACTCTTTATATACGCCTGAAACTAATCCTACGGAAGAATCCATCATGGACTATCTCTCTTCTATTATTAAGCCTCCTGATCTTAATTTAGATTTTCAATCCTTGGAGTCGGATGTCTCAACAAAAGAATTACACAATGCTTTGCGCACTCTTAAGAAAGATAAAGCCCCAGGTCCTGATGGTTTCACTGTCGAATTTTTCTCACATTTTTCACATCTTCTCCTCCCTAAATTACACAAACTTATGTCCTCTTTTTTACAAATTGGTACTGCTTCTGGGTCCTTTTTAGAAGCCCTAATTTGCCTCATTCCTAAAAATAATAAAGACCCACGTTTTAAAAAAAATTATAGACCAATCTCTTTGGTAAATATTGATTACAAAATTTTCTCAAAATCCTTGGCCCTAAGATTAGAATCCTTTCTTCCAGATCTTCTAGGTAAGGAGCAGTCAGGCTTTGTAAAAGGTCGTTTTCTTACTGATAATACACGTCTTTTCTTTGACGTTCTTTCAAAAGCCTTTCATTTTTCTGACTCTTTAGCTGCAATAGCTTTAGACGCGGAAAAAGCTTTCAACAGAGTTTACTGGCCCTTTATTTTTTCATCACTCAAATGGGTTGGCTTTGGTCCTAAAATTAATTCTTTAATTTCTCTTCTATATTCAAACCCTACAGCTGCTATATTTGTTAATGGTCTCACTTCTTCTTACTTTAACTTGGGCAGAGGTGTTCATCAAGGTTGTCCTTTATCTCCCTTTTTGTTTAATCTAGCTTTAGAACCCTTTTTATGTAAACTTCGTCAGAATTCTGATTTTCAGGGTTTCAAATACGGTAATATGCAAATTAAACTAGCAGCCTATGCGTTTTTACTTGAAGCTCAGTCCTACTCCTTGTATCATAAAGCTTTCAATCTACGTCAGTCGTCTCATTGGCTTAATACCATCTCATCAGATCCCCCCCTTTGGGTGTCACTTGAACAATCGTATATAGCTCCTTTCTCTTTTCTAGAATATCTTTCTTTTACTCAGAAACCCCAGAAGTTATCTACACCTATTGTTAAGCTCACACATAAACTACTAGATTCACTTTTATTGGACAGATCTTCCAAAGACTCTCTTCTTCAATCCTCAATCTGGCATAATCATCGTATAATGGTTCGTAATAAACCCATTTTTGGGAAATCTTGGAGGCAAAAAGGCCTTATTTGGGTTCACCAGCTTTTTCAAAATGATAAAACTATACCTTTTTCTCAGGCCAAACTTAAATTTAATCTTCCCACTTCATTTTCTCATAACTATCTTTTATTACAACAAGCTTTAGATTTGGCAATTCAGAAATCCATCACACCCTTAAGTCAAACGAGTATTGTTTCTACCACTTCTCAAAGTTTCTTAAGTACTGGTCCTAAAGCCTCAGCCATTTACAACTACTTACGTACACAAATTTTTATTAGAGACAAGACTAAGGTAGAACTGGATTGGGAGCGTGACCTTCAGGTTGAATGGTCCGATCAAGTATGGAATAACATTTGGCTTAAAATCAGGAAAACATCCAGGGCAGCTAATACTACACAAACACTTTTTTTTTATTTATAACAGGCTACTCTTTTCACCTTCACTTTTGCACAAGATTCATGCTGAACTCCCTGATACTTGTTGGTCCTGCTCTTCCCCAGATGCTGATTTAAAACATTTACTTTTTTTTTCCCTTTCGTACTAGACTTCTGGAAGAAGATTTGGCAACAAATTACTCAAATGTTTCATCATACAAGCCCCTTCTCATTTGTTAATGTATTTCTGGGCTCTCTTTCTGAAGATTGGCTGGGGTGTCCCTTGTACTTAGAGATTTTGGATCTGCTTTTGGGAGTAGCATTTCAGCAGATCACCAAACACTGGAAACATTTGTCTGACCTATCCTTTCAGGCTTGGTGGTATGCGGTATGTTATAATCACAGATTGGACACAGTTTATGTATTCCCAGTTTCTTTAGCTCTTAAACGCTCTCTTTTATGGTCTACAGTTACAAATTTTATTGATTGTCATGCTAAACTTTCTTATGTACGTAAAGTTTCTGAACAAGAAGTATCGAAACCTCCTTGACATTCTGTTTGTTCTTATTTATATTACTATTTGTACTGACATTTTCACTGTATTTTTTGCATTTTTAGATTTTTGACCAGATTTGTATTCTATACTTATGTATCTTCTTTATATTGTTATAAGTTTTCTTAGTCATGTATTTTTAAGCTTTCAAAGATGTAATGTGTATGCATTTTTGCTACATCTTCCCCTTCCTTCACCCCCCCTCTGCTTTTTGTTTTTCAATAAAATTTCTATTTTTCAAAACTTAAAAAAAGGATTTACCACTGTCCTTTCACCTAGCATAGGGTGCTCAAGTGTTGCTATAGATTGCGCATTTGGGATGGCTGTCAAAGTGATTTAAGGTTCATTTAAGTTTTCGTGGCTTAATGTTATATTGGTACGGACTTCCTCTCATGTGAGAGAAGTGCCTGATTTATAATGGTTTGTTATTGCCACAGCGTTTATTGATGAACATTTAAGCTCTGCTTTAAATTGTGCACCCGTTGTAGCTGAATGAGTGCGATTTGATTGTTTTTATGATTCGTAAGCTGGACTGTTAATATTACCATGATGGCTTGATGATAGCGAGGAGCCTAAAACATAATGGTTCATTATTGTTGCATCACTTGATAGGGGACGCTTAAGGTCTAATTTAGTTTGTGCTTATTGTATAGTTGACAGCTGCGAACTGATTTGTATTTTCAATGCCTAAACCTGCGGTGTCTTGTGTTCTAATGATGTTATGTGACATTAAGAGAGCTCTTGGATCTTGGGATTTCTGGAATATCTGAATTGTAAGCAGCATCTGGCTATGCTGAAGTTTATTTTTTGACAGTTTGAAAGTAATTTTCAATCGCAATGGCCTGTCTTGCGGCTCTCAAGATCTGGTCCTGTTTTTTATTCCATTTTCTGAGCCGCTTTCTCTTACGTCTCGATGGCTGTGTGGGCAAAGTGCTACAAATAAGGATTTTTGCATTACCAGGAATTATTGATGAACTTGCTGTGATGGTAGATGGCTTGGAATTGTCTGCTTCTATTGTTGGTGTTTTGTTATTATCTAATAGTACAAGATTACAGGGTGTGAGGGGCAGCCGCGGTCGGTGGTAGGAGTGCTGCCGGGCGGTGACGTGGGGAGTGGGAGGGGCAGGGTGGGGGGTAGTAAACTATGGATTACAGAGGTTTACAGGTAAGTAAACATATAAATAAATAAAACAAATTTCGTTGCGCGCACTGCATCCCCAAATGCGATGCAGTGCACGCAACGAAATTCATTTTATTTATTTATATGTTTACTTACCTGTAAACCTCCGTAATCCATAGTTTACTACCCCCCACCCTGCCCCTCCCCCTCCCCACGTCACCGCCCGGCAGCACTCCTACCACCGACCGCGGCTGGTGAGGGGTATTTCCACACAAAGATCCACAACATAGTTCAGTGTCGACACTTTTTTAAGAGACTCCACTGGAGCTGTCGATGATGGTAACTGGTCGATGGTATGTGGAGGAGCTGTAGGGAGCAGAGTAATTTGGGAATTAGAGTGTAAGGATTGTTGTTTTGCAAACCATTTTTACTTCTTGAAGTAAATCGCCCACCATAGAGGGTAGGGCCAGCAGTTTATCCAAAAGAATGCAACAAACGCACTATTGTGTACTAAGAGCAGGTGAGGTAGTTGGATTATGAGCATGTAGGAGCAAGCAGCTAAAGGTGGCATTGAGATGTTCAAAGCAAGAATCAGTGGTTGAGATGTATTGCGCTTGCATCTCTAATAAGGAAATTTGAATGTCAAACATGTTAGACTGATATTCCAAAGCTTTGGCAGTGATATCTAGCGTGTTGATTAATCATTGCCATGTCTTAATATCAAAAGGGGGATTAGTAATGCAGTCATGATAAGAGAAACAACTTCAAAGTTGCCAAGAAACATTGATTTATGGGTATCTGAATGCTTGACGATGATTAAGGGAGTATGCAGAATGCCCCAACTTGGTCCATTATTCTCTACTGTCTCGCCAATTGTAGGCAAGCACAAGATTTTTGATGGGGTTCCTTGCTCAGAATGTAGTGCTTGTTGATGTAAAGGAGTAATGTCACCAGATGTGTTGTTTTTTATATTATTTAATGTAACACTTGGTGAGGCCAATATTTGACACCGAACACAGTTCTGGCTGTGTAGAAGAAATATCCTGTTGGCTATTTCTTTTTCTGTTGGTAGAACACATATAGATGAATCAATTTGCTGCTCAAAGAAAGAATTTGAGGTTGTATTGGTTGAATTATGCGTGATATGCTTGTCCATCAAATTGCTTTGCTGTGCTCGCTGAACAGCGGCTGTGTCCTTATCTTGCGATCCATTGAGAGGAGTTAGTGGAGGCGGTAGTGTTGGGAGCACTCTGTTAACTTCCCTAGTACATGGAGTTAGAGCTGCACCTTCATCTTTCCCAAAAGAAAAATTTGACAGCTTTTTTTGGAAGCTGGACCAGTAAGCAAACATGTTGGGGCAAGGATGGAATAAGCGGTAAAACAAAAACACCAACCATAATAGATGCAGACCATTGCTTACATTTGACCATTTGAGACCCTGAGCCAGAGGCCTTTTGATCCTAATTTCTCCAATCTTTCCACTATAGTCAGGCCAGAGAAGCCAGGCCAGTAGGGCTTCATCTTTGCTGTTTTGCTACTTAGCTGCTAAAGCCCACTGGTACCTACTCGGTCAACTCGGGCCTGTGGTCTGGTTGGACTGTTTGGGCTGGTGCTGCTGCGGTCAAGCCCGGGTAGACAGACCGACAGGCTGACGGACTTGCAGGCTTGCAGATTAACAAGCTGATGGAAGGACTGGAGGGCAGGGTAGCAGGCAGGATTATTTAAATCAGTTGGGAGCAATAAGGGTTTAGGGGAGAGGCCGGCGAGTGGCCTGAGTTGCAATAGGCGGCAGGGAGCGGCACTAAGTGGAGCGGGAGGCTATCGCACTCCTTACCTTCGGCAACACGTTAAACCAGCCGGTCACTGGTCCACAAGAGCCATTGCCAGGCCTCCTGGGCTCAGCCTCATCCCGCTCTGAGGTCCGTGTTCTCTGCTCCATAGCCTTGCCGTGCCCGCTCCTTCCGCTCCCTGAGACTGCAGCAGTAACAGCATCTGATGTCAATTCGTCAATCAAGAGACTAGAATCTGAAGTGATGTCAATAAAACAACTTTGTGGCAAAATAATTGTTATTAGTATATGTATTTATATAGTGCTTACAACCTCTGATGAGGCAAGGAGGCACTTTTTCGGTGAGTAGCACTCTTCTCCGGAACCCACGATTAATAGTTAGTTGGTTAGTAGGAATTATTTAATTTTTTTTCTTTTCCTTCAGTATTAGTTGTGTTAGGTTTGTGCTCTTGATTTCATGTGTGTATAGTTGAGTTTGGAGTAGGGATAGAATATTAGGAATGGATTTGGAAAGGGGGATGCAGAGTATAGATATAATGATAGGAATGGATTTGAAATAGGAAGTAGCACGTTTTTTATAAGAAGTGGTCATGTCTGCATGTTTGTTGGATGGCATGGCTAAAAAAAGGAAGGTTGAGAGTTTGAGATAGATGTGTGGGAGTTCATAGTAGTCAGAAAGGTTTGGGATGAGGAAAAGGGAGGAGCAATGCGGGATTGAAAGGACGCAAAGGTTTTTTTTTTTAAACTAGCAAGATGAAAATAATTCATACATACAGATATGGATCACAGATTTGTTCTAGATAGGTACGGTAAAATGGGTTTGGCTGCATATTCCACATGGCCATCGGCAGGTCCTGGAGAAGGTGGATCAGATCTACTGTGTTGATTGTAGAGCTTGAGCAATGAAACATGAAAAACGGGATGTACCAAGATATCATTAGGCAGAACCACTTTAACTGTCACTGGTTTAATCATACGTTCTATTAAAAGGGCTTTAGAAAAGTGTGGCTGTAACTTTATTAGGCCATGCAACTTACGGTGGTTGGTGGTCTAAGCTGCCATTGAGGGGCTGGTTGTCTGTGTTTTTTGACTGCTTTTGATAAGCGATTTTGTCTTCTTCAAGATTTTTCATACCTGGCTCCAAAATGCCAAGGAGAAGCTGATGGCACCTGCTTCTTCCACTGTACTTGCAATCCGGTAGTCATCTTGAAATCGGAAACCAATGTTGCGAGGTCCAGCTAAAGCTCCAGAGGTACTGTTGTGAGTCCTATCTTTTCCGATTTCCTGGGGATGTTCCTCTAGGCCTCTGTTAAGGCTCCCAGGACCCCAGGGTCAGCATTTAGGAGCAAGGACTCATTCCAGTAGAGGCAACCAGCAGGGTCCAGTCCAGGTCCAGTTGCTACAGGTCAATGGATCACTTTGAGAAATTGATTTGTTGCTTGAGGAGGGTATGAGCCCTTCTCAAGCTACAGCCACAATCCCCATCAAGGTGAACCACAAACGTCACCAATTCAACCTATGCTCAACCCTCTGGTAGCTTGGCACAAATGCAACTGAAAACACAACATAAATAATATCAAACACCAATTTACAATAGAGTACATTTTAATAAATTATTTGACAGGAAAACTGCAAATATTCAAGCAGTAGGACTGGAGATTTGCAAATTTAAAGGTTTTAGGTAAGTATAGCACCTAAATGCACACAGCGCCACTCGCGGTTATCTAGCCATGCGAGACTGGGTGAAAGCACCACTTTCAGCTCACTTTGCATTATTCCTGACATATTTGCAATACATTTTTACCAGGAATGGCACAGAAGTTTGTGAATGGGAATTTCATACTTTCAGGAATTTTTCATAACAAGTATAATGAAAAATTTCAAAAATTACGTAATTTGAATTTCACCCTGGCCTACTTCTGTATAACAAAGAATCACAATGGAAATGTTATTCACAGGTAATTATTTGATAACACAATTGGTCTCCTTGCTGGGTTGGTGGAATTCTTGTGCCGTTTCATTTATTTTCTTTCTAAATTGCACAAGAATTCCATCAATCCATCAGGGAGGTCAATTGTGTCATCCATAAATAGCCTCCTTGAGAACACTTCCATATCATTCATTATATTGCCCTTTTTTCACAAAGCTTGACATTAGATGTATGTGACACTATGGACTTTCTCCAAAAGATTAATAACATCTCAAGCTAGACACATATTACATGATAACAATAGATGTAACATCTTTATACACGAGCATAGCAGACCATCAGAGAATTACTGCTTGTAATTATTTTCTCCATATGAGATCACTTGAATATTTAGTTCACACTAGCTATGCAAATTTGTTCATGGGCTGGTGGGAGGAGCAGGTAGTCTGATCTGTGAAAAAGTCACATTAACAACACTTCGGCTGCAATATATCGATAATTTATTCATCATATTGCACAGTCATTTTACATCTGCTAGAGAGTTTGTTGGCAAGTTGGAAGAAAATGATTTGAATTTATGACTAACAGCAGTAGGGGATAAACATCAGGGGCCACATAGGTTTCAATTTGCGACTACCTAATAGCACATTTTTGTGATTCGCTATTAGGTAATCCAAAACACTAATGTACTAATGTATCTTTGACACATTTAGCGATTCCTAATGGGGTCACAATTGACTTGCCTCATTAATATTCACGAGGTAGGTAGCAATTTCTACCCATTGGAAATCGCTAAAAACACAGGGATGGTGGCCTGCTGGGGGCCGCAGACCACCATATCTGTGTTTGCTTTTAAATAAAGCAATTTTTTTTAATGCATCCAGTTTTCCTTAAAGGAGAATGGTATGGGCTTCAAAAACTTGAAAGAAAGTTTTCTTTTCATCTTTTAAGAGTAGGCACCGGTCCGTGGGACCACTGCTTGCTCTTAAATTGTTTTTTCACATACATTCACATAGATGAAGGAGTCCCCAGGGGACTCCATCACATTTGCGAATGGGTTACCACCAACTTCAAGATGGTGGTAAAATGCGAATGTTTTGCAACCGCATTTTGGTCGCAAAATATTCTTACATACCACTGCGAGTTGCTATTAGGAAGGGATGCCTTTAATACGCCCCTTCCTAATACCGAATCAGCTAACCAATTTTGCAATTTGGTACTAGGTTACCAAATCACAAAATGGGCCTTTGTACATAGAAAAATGCTTTTTTCCAGATGGAAGTGTCCCGATCCTGTGGATCGAGACATTTGCAACATGAAAAAAAGCTACTTACATGTGACCCCAGGTTACATATTGTGATATTGTTGGTAATGCTGTGGGAGACAAACTGGCGACATGTGCCTATCAGAAACCAACTGCATGAAAAACCTTGCTCCATGCTCGGAGTCTGTATCTTAAGAAATTGAAATAGAGCATTCCATTTGGAGAACTTGCACAAATCCGAAGCAATTGAAGTAAAGACTCATAATTCACCCTAGAATGTGATAAAATGAGGGCATGGTTTAAAGAGAGGGGTTAGCCAGAGCATGCAGTATGAACTGTAGTCAACAAGATTGAGGGAGTGAGAAGAGAGGATTTGATAATGCATAAGAAAAATATGTCATTTAAATGTATAGTGCACAAGCTAAACAAGTAGACATTTTAACAAAACATTAGGGATTATTAAGATGAGATAGCAAATTAATGGAAAGCTGTTGGCCATGCTCCTTCGATTACATTTAAGAAAGGAAGCTCATTAAAAGTGCTTTTGTGAATAGCTAATTGTCTATGAGTGATCTAGACAATACTTTGGCTAAGATGCATGGCTTTTATAAATGTTTTAATTGCAAGGTGTGCAGCAATAGCCCTAATAGGGTGAGCTATACGGTTCTAGATACAAATGAAAGTAAAAAGATCACCAAAATCATTACATAGTGTTTATGTATTGGTTTATCTAGGCAGCAAATGGCATGTTGGAAGTACAGTTTTTCTAGTAAAAAAGTGAATATTGGCATATTATAGAGCAATAATGAATATCAATTGCACGAATCCTAAGTAAGCCTGGGCGTAGTTCGCGAAGTAGCGCTACGCGAAGCTACGCAAAGTGCAGTTCGCACTACGCGAGCTACGCGTAGCACTACGCGAACTGCGTAGTGCACTGTTCGCAATGATTGCACAGTGCCGGATGCTTGTCCGCACTGTGCAATCATTGAAAACGGCATCTTGCACATTGCGAGCTGTCTTTTACTGCCGCTCGAGTAGATTTTTACCGAGCGGCAGCTTTCTCAACGCGGACTGGTAGTTTCTCATCGCGAGCGGTCGCGAGCATACGCGACCACTCGCAATGAGAAACCTGACCTCCCCGCGTTGGAGAATCTCGCCGGAGGTTTATTTTCCACGCTCGCGATTGGCAACTTGATGTTTGCTGATCGCGAACGAGGAAAAGTCTCGCCGGGATGTCATTTTGCTTGCTCGCGGTCGCCAACTTGACGTTGAGGACCGCGAGCAAGCAAAAAATGACCGCTGCACTACGCTACGCGTGTTTGCACTGTGCTACGTGCAATTCGCGTTGTGCGAAGTAGCGCAAACTTCGCAAACTACGCGAGCATAGCGTAGTGCTTTGCCCAGGGTTAATCCTAAGGCCAGGCACAATAGGAAGTTTCATAACAGTGACTTGAGAATGCTGACTTATTCTGAAATGTATGCACTGCGTAGGAAACCCCACTGGGCAATAGGGGGCTTACACTTCGACAGTTGGAATCCAAATATATAATTAATTTAGGGACATGTGGCAATAGAGGTCACAATACGGATGAGGAACTAGCAATATACTTGAGGTAGTAATATAATTTGTAATTTGTACACTTTTGAATTCCATACTAAATAAAATTGATGATTTTATGTGAAAGGTTCAATGGTTTTAATCATGACAGACACATTGAGAATCTACAAGTAACTTTTGTGTCTCATTTCTCTAGGTATTCTATGGTGCTACTGAGGAAAAATTGACTTCATCATAAATAGAAAGCTTTGTATAGAACATCCATTAAAATTAATATGTCTGTTAAGAAAATAGGGTGCTGAATGTGAAATTCAGACAATTTCCCACTAGGGCTTAATTTGGTATTTGATTTTTGCTTATTGAAACAGATAAGATTATTGACATAGTATTGTTGGATTCATTTAATACAAAGCTCACACAGAACATGTTTCAAATGGTTATGGAATGTATCAAGAAATGTCCTTGTGTAATCTAAATAGGAGGATGGCAATGCTCTGGGGCAGCAAATAGCAGGTCATGTGTTTGTGGCTGATATGGATCATGTTTGTTCTCAATTACACATGAAATATAAATGTGCAGAACTGTATGCTTTAACTGGCATTTTCACATAACCACAACATCCCTTTAACCTAAGGGTTTTTCTGTGAATATATGCATATAATTAACATACATAATTATGGACAATCAAATGTCTGCATAATACATATTTTTCCTAACAGTCTTAGTACTTCAAGACAACCCATATCACATAACTCATGTTTGATTGGGAATTAATATGTGATTCATTAGGACCTTTGGTAAACGGAGTCCCCTGCTATTTAAATTGGCAGGAAATCATTTTTCTTAGTAAATACAGTACATCCTTTTATATTTAATGTTCTGCCGCAAGCTTCATGGAATGGGAAGCACTACGTATAGAGAGAAGAAGGGGGAACTGGGTTTAATGGTACATGGGATGACAGAAACTCTGTAATACATTCTGTAGTGAGGAATTGAGAGAAAAAGTGCCAATAGGACTTCTAACCAGGAGGGGCCCGTGCAGGTAAGAGAGGTGGGGCCGGGTTGGGGGGGATTCGACACCACGAGGGAAAATTCAATAAATAATTATTTTCCCTCGTCGTCGTCTGTCAAAATCCCCTTCAACCAGCCCCACTGCTCCTACCTGCATGGGCCACTACTGCTTTTAACCTTACTTTTTAAAGGTAAGTAGGTTATGTGACATTTCCATTCTTTAAGACTCTATTTTTCAAAGATGATTTGGTTATCTACATAAGGTAGAGGACACATGATCTCATGAGGTTTTTTCTTTTCCAGCAATCGCTAGCAGGGGTGCATCACCTGGAGAGTCACTCACTCACAAATAAAGAGGCCTTGGAGACAACCAACAGGGTGGTTGACAACCAACAGGGTGGTTGATCAGAAAAGCAAATGTATGAGAAGGCAGACGAAGGGGCAGCATTCAAGAGGAACTCCCAACAATGGGCCCCTAAGCTGCATCTCTTTTTACCCATTCTTTTACTGCACGTTCCTGCTGGGATGTCAGTGGGGAAGAGTGAGAATTACCCCTAAGCCCTCACATAGTTCCCTAAAGTTGACTCTTCCTCTGTAGACTTGGGCACTATTTTTGTTCTTTCTTTCCTTCAAAAGAGAGCAGAAATATCCCCAAATGTTTTTCAATTATATGAATCATTTTCCTTTTAAAATTAACATATATGTATGCAAGTGTGTTCCTGAATAGCATCAGATAAATGATCCACTTTGCCTAACCCATTACATTTCATTTTTCCAATATACATACCATTATGACAAGGCACACATAACATGACACAGAGGTGAAAGATAAGTTCAGGTAATATTTATTGAAAAATGCAACAATAAAAGTGTTTTTCTTTATCAATAGTGGTGAGATTAGAAAAGTTGGACTGTGTTGTATGAGGGTTAGTCAATGAGTAATGGGTACATTGTTCATATGGGTGCTGGTTGCTGTGAATGTCCACAGAGAGGGGGTATTATTCGTCTTTGCGGCTACACAATATTGGATGAATATTAGATTAAGTTTGTGTTTGTGGAGTGGCAACAAGTGATCTATGGGGGTGCAGGTGGGTTTTTGCTGGGTTTTCTGGAAGGGTGGGCCTTGCAGGATGATGTTGATTTCTAGTTGATTGAGGCACACTACTTGGCCTCGGAGTGTGGCACAGGCAACTGTGTGATATGGCCTGTATCATCTGTAGGGCTAAAGCACAATGTCTTGCACCCCTCTTGATTGAAACACAGAAGTGCTTTCAGTGAAATTTCACAATGTCTTCGAGACATTATTTATTAATGTTGAAGACACATCAACCCTGGGACCTGTTTCTTGTGGGTTTTGATGTTGCAATGTATTCATCATTTTACAAATAAAACCCCCACACAGAGGATTGTTGTTGGAAAAATGATCCTCCTTGAGGACATGCCAATGGCACCACCGCAAATGTGTGGCCCTCTTGCAATTCTGGTCGGCTGTTCAATATATAGAGGGTTGACATTTGACAGTTGTGTGATATAATTTTGAAGGAGGGAGCGATCATCCTCACCAGTAGTTTCTTTTCTCTAAGATTGAGAGATGATAGAGTAGGACTTGCATTGTAACACAGAGAGGAGAAATCAACTGAGATCCATGTATGCTGAGCGCTGGTTTCCGGAGAGTCCTTCATAGCCAGTATTAGCACAAGGGTTTTCTCGCTGTTGCCTTGGAACTTGTTAACTGTAGGAGACTGTCGGCCATCCATGAGGTCTTTTTAGAGATGCTCTCCTGAGTGGGACACTTAAGTTTCTCCACCTTTTCTTCTGTGAGGTTGTGATTTTAAATAAAGTAATCACTTTAGCACAGATAACTGATACATTAGAATATTATAAAATGTTGAGATACAATAATGTATTTTCTGCTCATACCATGGATACTTCCTTTGTGGACAAACCACTAGCTGTCAGCTGCTGAACCTGTGTCTGCAAAGAAGGTATTGAATTTGCATGTTTTAACCACAGCAGCTGGTTAAAAAAATAAAGCTAAACTTCAGAAATTTGACAGGGGAACTCAAGATGACTTTGAGGTGACACAAATGGTTCACAACTGGAAAAGTTAAATCGCTATGATTAGATAGAATAGATTTATTTATGTTCAAATAGGGATATTTCTCAGTGGACAGACGTTAGTGAGAAAGGATATAAATACATTAAATGGATCTAAATAGTAGTATTTATATTGCAGTGAAGTCAAGGACTTACCTTTTTGAAATGAAAAATGTTATTTATGGATTAGAAACAAATCTAGATAGTCCTATGTGAATTGTAGTTACTGGCATAGCTGACCAAGGGATGATGGAGGGCTAAATAGCTGCTTTTAGAATATCCCCTGATGTTATCTGATGTGGAGTGTAAAGGTATCACTATCATCTGTTATATCACTGAAGCTGTGGAGAGACATACATACATACATACATACATACAGAGTAACTAAATATCACTTCACAAATAATATCACTGTATAAAAGATATTATTGATACACAGTACTTAAACAACCACATATGCATCTTCATGATCATAGCTAGTGGTATAACGTTATTTTTAGGCATACACTGACAAGATATTAGAGAGTGTTAGCTACTGTGCAAAAACAAATCACTCAATAATTGGGTAAATGGTTAGATAGAATAGGTGATGAGTGGCATAAAGTTTACCTAAACTTACTAATGTAGCAGCACAATGGAAGGGTGTGTTTAGTGACATAAGGATTAGACATGTACGGGCATCAATTAGAACTTTTCTTTGACACATTCTAAACATTAGGTTATGTTATGTTGTGGAATAATATGTTCCATGTCATGACACTAATGCAGAGAACAATATGGATGTACGAATTATACTTGATATTGCAGAAGAGACATGCTCTGCCATGCGTCTGGTGTCTGTGCTCAGGACATATATCAGCACACAGGTTGGACCAGACGAGGAGATGATGGCAGGTGACGGATGGGCAAACAACACAGGATCTTCAAAATAAAAGATAATGGGGCATATGCATCAACATTGCGATTTGCGATTCCCAAATTGCGAATTTTACCGAATTGCACTTTGCGTATCGCAAATTGGAATGCATAAAAAAATAAATAAATAAAATAAAATAAATCGCTATTTTTTTGCAAGTTGGTAATATTCGCAATCGATATTTGCGATTCTGAAATACCGAGTCTAAATTTTTGCAAATACGCTATTAGCGAGTCGCAAATAGCGATTCCAACAATACCATTCAGCTTGATGATGTCAGAATCAGGAAGTGACCACACCCATGCTGTTACCTGTGTGCTGAGAGTGAGGAGGAGGAAGCAGACTGTTGGAGAACAGCATTTTTGACAACTTTGGAACTTTAAAACCGGTGCAGTTACCAGCATGGCTTCAGAAACACAACAGAAGGAGCGGAAAAGGAAAATGAAATTTAGTGAAAAGGAGTTGGAGGTACCGATAGAAGAAGTGGCGAGGAGCCATAAAAAAACTGTTTGGGAAACAGTCACTGCAGGTCCCACAGTCTGAAAAACGAAAATTGTGGCTGGGAATGCAAAGAAAAATAAATGCAGTGGGAGTTTCTCAGTGCAGCATTTCGGATTTGTGCAAAAGGTGGTATGACCTGCGGAGTCGTGCCAAAGAAAGGGTTGCAGAAAGACTTGCTGAAGCCAAAAAAACAGGAGGCGGGCCATCCACCCAAACATCACCCACAGCCATGGAGAACCTTGTGGAGTCCACCCTGCGGCTGGAGGCAGTTGTTGGAGTTGCTTCAATAGATTCCTCAGCACCACCCAGTACCTCCCAAGGTAAGATGCATGCAAATCAACATCCGAATTTTAGTGTTAACAAACAAACTGTGTAAGACTGATCTGGCTTAGTGTAGAACATAGTATTCCAGACCATGTTTTACTTGTAACACACAAAAGCATTATGGGAATTGCAGTCAGCAAATCCACAATAGAAGGCTGGTGGTTAGCAAAACAGAATAGTTTCAATCAATTGTGACAGGCAAGTCAGTCTCCACACACAGCGTTTGTCAAAAAAACTTTATTTAACAATACAATGGACAAAAGTGAAAACATGTGCAAATATGCTAACTAGTTATACACTGTTCAATTTCACAGATGCACGTGAGCAGGAGTCAGAGGACAGTGAAGGACATGCACCTCCAGAGAGTGAGTCTCAGTCAGGAGAAGACATAGCAGTCTCACCAGCACCCACAACACCAGCTCTAAAAAGACGCAGGATCACAGTGGCCCCATTGCCTGCACTTGAAACAGGGGATGAGGGACAACCTGAGCCTACAACAGCACAGCCTGTGAATACACCCACAGCATGACCACGTGTACAGCTGTAACCTAGGAACATGAGAATCAGGAGACGCAGGGCAGCTGCAATGATGAGAGCTGACGAAGGCGAGAGTTCCACATCCTACGCTGGTCTAGAGAATGCCAACTTAAGGGTACAATGCCTGCAAGTAAAACACATGTGGTTAATGCAGGCAAACCTTTCCACTCTTGCAAGCAACATGGGGGAGATGAGTGACAGTATCAAGCATCACAACAGCTGTGCAGGAAGGTTTCAGGGAAAGCAGTGAACAATTTGGTGAGATGACTGTTGCACTCAGGGACCTATGCAAAGTGTTGAAAGATGATCAGGTGTCCCATCGCAAAAGACACCACCAATTTCTTGGACGCTTGGATAGGTACACTAGTGCCATCAACCGGCTTAGCACAACAACTGCACAACTATCCCGACGTGCGATAGGCATGCAGTGTGAAATGAGCCATTGCTGCGGAGATGTCGCCAGGGGACTGATCCAAGTCACAAATGCTGTGGAGCAGATGCAAACCAATTCTGTTGCCGCTAGTAGTGTTGTTGTATTCCGCTTTAGGTGTCCGTATATAGGTTTTCCTGAATCATGTCCTTATATATGCACAATTCGCATTGCCCTTATATAGGCATAGAATCCCTGTCCTTATTTAGGCATTAACTGTGCACTCCAAAAACAGGCATGGTCACCGACATCCGTCCACCCTAACGTCACAACGAGTTCTTAGAAACCAGACCCTTAAGCTTCGGGAGTTCCCCTAGCACAGGATTATTGATTTCTCCAAGAACTCATCTATTATGTATGAACCGTTATACCTTAAGGGTTCATTCCTGACGTCTTCCTCTGTCCGACCTCACGTCAATGCTAACATTCCAAGACACCTACCAGGTATAAATATACCTTCCCTTGCCCAAGCAAGTTAGAGGAGACCTCAACTTCAGAGGAGCCCGTATCCCGGCCTGACGCACTGAGAAGACGCTGTCATTCCTGCACGCAGACGAATCCAGCTTCCAGTGTTCTGACTCCTTCGCGGGGTGTTAGAGTTCCAGATCCGGCAAGAGAATCCCACCTCTCTCATTCTCAAGGTATGGAGCTGACTAGAACCTAGAGGGACTCTTGGCATACATACCATACTATACTTGGCATACTATACTTAACATACTCTTAGTATACCAGACTAGAGAATACTCCACCTACTTCTACCTTTCCCTACACCTAGACTAGGTTAGGTACTTTGGGGTAGAACTAGCTTAGAGACGCATTGTATGAGTACTCGCATTTTTAGCTCATGTTATTTATTTACGTGAATATATGCTAAAAGATAATGCTAGCGCAGTATTATTTATTTCTACTGCTTACGCTGTACATTATTTATCTTGCATACTGTCTTGTGATCATAACAGCACATATCTCTTACACGAGAAACAAGACTGTTCAATAAAACCCTTTTATTGAAACGCCCGTCTTTCCTTTCTGTGTAACTCTGTAGAAACTAAGCATGCACGATTGACTGAGTGAAACTGTTATCTATTGTTTCCAACGATTTTGAGACGTGTTCCGCTTCTAAAGGGAAAAAAAGTTGTCATGTTTTTCGGTTGCCAGAAACTACTCCCTTCTTGTTCTCAAGGAGTTTCTAGTGGCCTCTGAGCTAGCTGGCACAAGTAATTAAGTTTAATATACCATACTCGATAGGGACATACCGACCGTAGTCCTATGTCAAGCCTATAGGTTATATTATTCCAATGCGCAGAGCCTATTAGGGAAATAGGAACTACACTACATGGCGCCCAACGTTTGGTAAGGCAGTAATTTAACGCTAGATACTGACTAACTCAGTCGTGCTTTTCTCAGAGACCCCTACTCACATACTCCATAAGACGTCTGGAGTGGGTAGGGTTAAAATATCCGCCAAAACTAAATAGGGAAGCACCCTATATATTAGTTGTTTGGTTTGCTCAACGTTGAAGGATACAGTGTTCCAAAATATTGTGCACCTTATCTTTTTGTTTCCTTGAAACTTGTTCTACATTTTTCAAAAAACAAATGTCCACACGGGACAATGCCACCGACACCGGTGGGGCTACGACTGACCCAGTCATAGCAGTTTTTAACTTTACAGGTTTAAATGAACCTGAGGAGGGTGTTATAGACATCAATCCAAACTTAAGAAGAGCCATCACTCTAAAACTTATAAAACATGGCCTACCACCAAGAGGCAGGTAGAGCAGTTTTCGTGATAGAGGCACACGAATCCTTTCAGACAGAGGTATTCTATTCATGGGTAATATTTCCTGAATCAAATTCAGTAACAAGACTGTTTCACTTCTACAAAGAAGATGAACCACCAGAGGAATATATTCCTTTCGAGGATATTGAAATTCCACTAACATACCAGGAGCATCAGCTCTGTTTCAAAGGCGCCCTAAAACATCACAAAAACATTACCAGGCTTGGTCCACTAGGTAGACCAGGAGCAACATGGCCGATTCTAGCCGGGTACACTCCTCATCCTGACCTCGAAATAATGTCAGACGAGAAGTTACTTACTCAACTACAAGAGTTAATAAAAATTTACAGACAATTGGTCCAATATGTCATGCGGACTTTCACAGTCCAACCACCATTAACACTTCCAAATCATACCCCTCAACAGGGGAATACACTAAAAATTACACCACAGACTCTATACGCAGTCATGGGTAAAATGCCCACAAAACGTGAGCAAATTCCATTCTGGATAACTCAAAAATGACTCAAATCGAAGCAGTATTTCCTAATACTAGCCCTTATGAGAAACACAGAATCCTAACAATCTGTTTACCAATGGGGATCACACCACAACTGGAAGACTGCACCACTTGGGGCTCAGTCTTTGCTGCCATCTACACTAAAACACATGGTATTCCGTCAATCGCAGTAATACCAGATGTCCTGAAACAAATTCAAAACGAATACGGGGCAGAGCCTGCACTGAATTTAGGTATGAAATTACTGAAAAATTTCGACCAGGTCTCAACAATAATATTATCTAATATTAAAGGGGAAGCAGCAGCAGTGGTGATCCGCCAACGATTAAGGGAATTCGATGTTACAGAACATCAAACAGAACTACCCAGAATAATAGAACAATCTTATGCAGAATTAGGCAGAGATAGTTTGGGTGGAAGACCATTGAAGCCAAAACTATCTGAAAGTCCTGAAAAGGACTCTATTAAACAAACTCCTACATCTTCTAAAAAGAAATGGGAAACTAATAAACAAAATTCAAACGAGAAACGTTCTCAATCCCGAGGTAGGTCTCCTCAAAAGGAGCCCTCTGAAAGGAGGTATAACCTCAGGAATAGGGATAATTTCAAAAAGCCTGACAGGTATCAAGATAATGATACACGTTCCTCTCGTACCTTTTAGATCTCGTCACAGACATCGGAAAGAAGAGGACGGTCAGAACATAGAGAAGAACGCGTGAAATCGAAAGACGACAAACACGTTCCGAAAAATAAATCTAAACCTCAATTCTCAAAAAAGAAGGTAGCAGGTCTGAAGGTCAGACATGCCGAGGATACTGAGAACACAACTCAAGAGTGGAGAATGGGCTCAGACAATGCTGGACAGTGCGGCAGAAATCACAATAGCTCGCCAGAACCTGAAGGAACTTCTGGAGATAGTGGACTTGAATGAGTACATCACAGTTGAGACTGTAGACACCAGGGTTAGAACTCCATAACATTTATATGAAATAACACTCCGAATGGAGGGAGACATACCTAGACAGGTGAAAGCACTCTTTTGGGAAAAACTTTCAAGGGGCTATGACATACTTCTAGCAGAAAAAGACTGGCCACCACAATTTGCCAGGGAGTGCCCACATGGTGAGGACATTATTATGCCTGCCTTCTCCAACCATATTCCAATTCATCTAAAATATACTTATGCCAAGAAATGGGCAGTTGCCCAGGCCCCAGCATTATACAAAAATCATGTAGGCTGGGATGAGGACTCACCTCACCATAAAATACATTTGAAAAATGAACCTACTGCACAGAGGCAGTACCCAATAAAGCAAGAAGCTAAAAAACAGGTCAGGGAGATCTTAGATCAACTTGAATACCAAGGGGTGATTGAATTATGCACCTCTTCAATGAACAATCCTTTGTTTCCTGTCTCCGAACCAGACAAAACCTATCGTCTAGTTTTGGATTACAGACACTTAAACACTTGTTCAAAAACTTTTGCAGTACAAAATACACATAGTACAGCATTAATGAATAACATTGTGCGTAAAAAATATAAAACCACATTGGACATCTCAAATGGTTTCTTTTGTCAAAACATAGCACCTGGAAGCAGGTACTTAACAGCTTTCTCAATAATGGGAACCCAGCGTCAATTTTGTCGACTCCCACAAGGGTTCAAGAACAGCCCGGGGTTATTCTCAGCGAGAGTAACGGAGTTACTACAAATTTATGATAATGAGGCATTGTCATATGTCGATGACATCTATCTGACAGACGATGACCTGGACAAACACTTGAACAGGGTGAGCACCATTATATTGGGCTTCGCCTCTGAGGGCTATAAATTCAACTTTAAAAAATCCAGAATTGCCCATCTCAATGTCCTTTTTCTAGGATATGAGCTTTCAAGTGAAGGCAGGAGCTTGGCAGCCGACTTTTTAGAAAGATGTGCGCTGCTCCAACCTCCAAAGACGCTGAAAAATTTACAATCCATCCTGGGTTCCTAAATTTTGGAAGAACTTACATTCTAAATTACGCAGAAAGGGTTAAACCTCTCTACACACTTACAAACACGCGTAAGTCAACGCAATTTAGTGATCCGAATAATTTCGGGTCAATGCGGATTCACCTAGTTAACATTTAATGAGGGTGAAAAAGTACCAATTGCATACAAATCACATTTGTATATACAAGCAGAAATGCGCTTCACTTCAACTGAAAAAATTCTGACAGCAGTTCAAACCGCTGTAGCAAAAGAAAGAGCTCTAGCCCAAGGGAAACGCATTATTGTCGTAACCCCAGTACTGGCCCTAGAGGCGGTAACTAAAGCGAGCATTCCAAATGCAAAAGCGTTACATCCTAGATGGATACAATGGGTTAACTCTCTTGCTGCAACAGATGTTGAATATGTTTTTGATCCTGATCTAAAAACGCAAACGTTCCTGCAATATGAACATGAATGTCCTCTGCCCACTGAGATTCTGCCTCTCGATCAGTATGAATTAATAATTTACACTGACGGATCCGCACAACCCGCAACAGGGAGTAAGCAAGCTTACAGTGCAGCGTGCGCAATCGTTAAAGGTCGCATGCGCGATGGCAACTTCAGACCTATGGTCACTAAAACCCAATCTCTAGGAGATTGTACAGCTCAGTGAGCTGAACTACAAGCATTCAAACTGGCACTTGAAAGTACAGATTGAGAATTCCCCACATTCATAGTGTGCGATTCTTTCTACTGTGTGCAGTCGTATAATGAATATATACAAACATGGCTTGAAAATAGGTTCAAAGATGGAAAAGGTGGCACAATAAAGCATACAACGCTTTGGGAACAAGTAGTTCAGTTAAAAAGCAAACTACCAAAGGCTCACGTGATCCATACACTGAGTCATCAACGTGATGGCGTTCACGTTGCAGGGAATTCATTGGCTGACGAAGCCGCAAAGGGGGCTGTTCAGACGGCTTCCGTAGCTCCGATCACTCGTTCAAAAACGAGAATAGACAGTGAGATAATGTTGGCTGTCAATGCTACGAGCAAAGGCAGTGGTGCAGCGTTACCAAAAAAGTTTCCACTCAAGTACTCTTATGTAATTGATGCGAACAACGTTCCTTTTGCTCGAATCCCTGGAGTGGGGGATAGGGTAATTCCAAACAAGGAACGCAGATTAGGACTAATCCTAGCAGCACATGAAGGGATAGCCTCTGCCCATGCAGGTATTTCTGCAACAGTATCTTTAC
Source organism: Calotriton arnoldi (assembly GCA_963921515.1). Classification (NCBI taxonomy): domain Eukaryota; kingdom Metazoa; phylum Chordata; class Amphibia; order Caudata; family Salamandridae; genus Calotriton; species Calotriton arnoldi. Next base: position 650,598 of record CAWUFW010008437.1, on the reverse strand, counting down.
TGAAACAAAGATATTGGTGACCTGGCATTAGGAAACAGACCAAGAACTATGTTCTGGAATGTGAAATATGCCAACAGATGAAAGTCTCCACAGTGAAACGTCCTGCGCAGACACCCCCGTTAATTTCAGACAAACCATTAGCTTGTGTTTACCTGGACCACTGCGGTCCCTTGCAAAGGGACGGTAACTATAAATATATCATGGTCGCAGTGGATTCTTGCTCTAGGTTCCTATGGATATGGCCTCAGCGCTCGGCTGACGCTCGAACTGTTATAAAAGATTTGCGAGTCTTTATCGGCACATACGCAATAGGCACGCTACATTCTGACCAGGGCCCTGCGTTTAGCTCTCGGGCTTACAAAGACGCCATGGCCAGTCTGGGCGTTGCATTGCCGTACTCCTCTCCGTTTCATCCTGAGGGAAATTCTGTTGTGGAAAGGAAAAACTGGGACATAAAGCAGTCTATAACAGCTAGGGTATTAGGTTCGGGTGATGGGTGGGTCAAACATCTTTATGGGGTCCAACGCTCATTAAATAATTTGACAAGAAGTTCTCTAGGGGGGTCACTCCATATGAGGTCCTATTTGGGACAAGAATGTGGGTGCCAGATCTAGAATGTAGAGGCACAGTGGTGGTAAATAAACCCTTTGATATCAAAGATCGTTTGGCTGTTTTACTGGATCTAAATGAACTAAGATTGAAACAAAGCAACGTATTCCTGCAGCCAACCACCACTGGGGAAAAACTGGCGGTCCCAGCAAGGCCTGTCTGGATTCCAAAAGTTGGGAATCTAGTCAGAGAGAAAATTGCGGACAAGAAGGAATTTGGACCTTCTTACAGACAACCAGTACCTGTCCTAGCCATACACGGAACGAGAACAGTACTTCTGCCACCCCTTGCTGGAAAAAAGGAGAAAAGATTTGTGTCCATCGACCTCATCAAACCACAGTATGTGGCCAATACTAAATAGTAGGCCTCGTGGACTCCGACCTAGTAGCAGACACACTCCTCTCGCTACTATCCAAGTGGTTCAGACTGAAAGACTGATAACCATCGAGAATTCAGCAGTGGCAGATGAAGGACTGAGCAACAATGCTATGGAACTCATCCCTCTTGAAACTCAAGTAACAGTTCGTCCAAATACACCTGTCTACACCAATGTAACAAGTGATCAACTGGTTCCAGCAATTTCTACAAATCCTGATGCAATTCCAACAATTGACAGAACTGCTTCTGGCTATTTCATTAACTTTGATACGTTTTCTGAGGATCTGAGTGAGCCTGAGACGTCGCCAGCATCAAAAACTTTTAAACAGCAAGTACAAGACTTTTTAAATTTTTTGAAAAAGACTTATCTGGTTTCACCATGGATTGAACTATGGATTATTTCTGGAATCTTTTTCTTTCTGCTTTGGCTAGCTTTGGTTATGACTATGAGCGTGCTTATAAATGGCAGATATATCCATGTGAACACTGAACGAAAAGAAGTGAACTTACTTTTAAAACCTCACAAATCATCCCATCGTGAAACAAGAGACTTGTCTGCAGTGAACATCACAGCCGTTCCTATACAGGATGGTATAGTGTGGGACAAAACAGATTTCGATATTTTCGGCCCTACGGAACATTTGAACATTCCACATTTATTTAAGATCTCACTAAGTGATTTTGTTTCATCCAGTACCTATTCTTATGATTGGGACATTGAAACTGTAAATAACATGATGTTTGACCTAGAAAAGTCTGCTGCATTTTCTAATAATGAATATTTAGAGGGTTCATCAGACTATGAACAGCTGTATTGCTATAACCACTATGGTCATCATTTTTTGCATAAATCCGCAACACCTAGAAATGTGTTTATATTTAACCAATGGGAGCATTGTCCTACACCACCGAAAGGTAGTTCAAAAACATTTGCTAAAAAGTTTCCATATTTTTCAGGATACAATACATCTGATCCAGAAACATTTTACTATAAAAATGTGAACAAAACAGGACTGAAAATTATGTTAACTAATAAAAAACAGATTAACTCTGCAGCATTTATTGCCCAACTGTCTAGACATGGTTTCGACTTGTGGAAAGAGACAATGGACACAAAATCTGTCTGGGGTACTAAAGATTGGCAAGTGCAGGGGATAGAAGCTTTGTTTAGAGCCTGTATCATCGCTCAGCAAATAATGTTTTTGAATGACACTGTGCAACAAACGTCTTGCCTTGGGTTAGCCAAGATTAAAGACATGAAAACTCCTTCTGTACCAACACCTGCCAGTAATAACAATACACAGGCAGCGGTTACAGTTGACACAATACTACAACTCAACAGAACAAATCCTGATTGGAGAAAATGGTTGATCTGGCCCACAGACACAAACAACTGTCAAGAGAGATTCCTGAATAAAACACAGGGGTTTACTATTCATAGGCCAGACCCACGATACGTCCAAAGACAACATCCGGGGGTAGTAACAACATACAGTGTAGGAAAATTATGCCTCGATTGGCTGCAAAAATCTACACTTAAGGATGTGAAACAACACTTATCTTTACTTAAAGAAGACGCAGACCTTAGGGAATTCTTGCTTGGACCAAGAAAACTGCGTCAAAAACGTTTCATATATGCCGGCATCTATGCTGCTTATAATGAAGCATGGAAGGTGTCACAGATGGAGGCCGCAGAACGAATACGTGAACTTGATCATATTAATTTAGAGAAAACTCTCTCTGTGGTCGACAATGGCTTAACAACTTTGTCCTCCAGAATTTATTCATTGGACAGTATTGTATCCTCTGCTATCGAGATACTGGAACAAGATTTAGCCATATTACAACAAGGCCAATCTCAGTTGCGTTCTATTATGTTATTAAGCTGGACGCTGCAATCGTTGCGTGCGGGCTATGTGCCTTGGCGTTTAATCAACACGTCGGCTCTCTTTGCAGAATACTATCTAACTGATAAACAGATCGAACTGGCACAAAGGGGAGCAAAGTATACAGTACTGAGCATTGAAAAACTTGAAAAATTACCATTCACAGTGGCAGAAAAACCAGCTACAGAATGGCTTATTCATGGCAAAATTAATCTACCTGTGACTACTTTTCAGTTTCAGTATTGCCTAAAACAGATGCAAGCGGGCAAATATGAAAGGTTGGGTAAAGAATACATTAAGACATCCTGGAATTTACCCTACACATATAGATGTTGGAGTGGGGATCGTGAAGTGTTTCTAAGCGGTACACATTGTGAAAGTGCACTAAGCGGTTCACTGATTTGTCAGGACATATCTTTACACGGGGCTTGTAATGGTTCTGTGGCAAATTTGTCCTGCCACCAGCAGGGTACACCAGCTGCTGTGATTAATCCAACGTTTGGCCAACTTTCTAATGGGAGTTACCTCATGTTGAATGATCAGAGTTGCTGTGGCATGTTGCCAGGCATCCCATATCTAGTAACGGTCAACTCCAGGGTCACTCTCTGTATGCAAGTATTGTTTGCCCCAATAGACACAGTCAGGGAGTCGCCTTTATGGCCTTCGTTGAATGCCTCTTTTATACGATTTGATACTTTAAGCAGAATGAAAGCCATGCTTATACAACAATCAGTGCCTTTGACCTCGGCCAAAGAAACCTATGATCTACAAGTTGCAAGGACTTTGGCAGAGATACAGGCTTTAATTCGTACAAACTGCCCTATACATTTCGTGGAAATGATAGGACGTATCTTTAACATGTCTGATACAAGTGGAATTGTACATGTATTTAAGACCATCTGTTCTGGACTATTAGCACCTTTCCAGGCAGTCCTCGGAATCATCCCAAACTTCGCACATTCGGTGTTTGGTGGTGTGCCGTTAATTCTAGCACTGGTTGCAGGAATTCTGTTTCTATTCCTCCTACTACGCTATGGCAAGCCTATTCGCCAACATCACTCTGAGCGATGTGGAGAAAGCTCTCCTTGAACGGAAATGCCGTGAGCGAATAGTACAGCTTTTGGGCATGCCTCGTCTACGGGAACTTAATACAACGTGGTTCCTGTCATTCAGACCAATCTGGCAAGATTGCATCTTACCTGTTCTACGCTGCCTGTTTTGCGGTGAAGAATGCGTGCTAGACACCTGTCTAACTCTCCCATCAGTCATGCCAACGGATATCGATACTCTGCTGGACCCGATACCGGCCCATGCTGTGTGTTGTCCCCAGAGGCTACCAATCCTGATGACGGCATTCATTGAGATCTCACAGATGCTTCCGGCTGCTGCTGTGGTACGAGATGGATCAACGGGCACACAGGTAACAACAGACGTGAACATTGCTTCTTCTGCTGAAGGCGATGTTTCTCATCTCTGTGCAATTAACCTTCTGAACGAGGTGTTCCAAATGTCACCAACTTCGGTGGACGATATTTTGGCTACGGAAATAGATTATCTAATGTTTACGCCAGACCCATACACTGACTTTGATTTGGCTCACAGTGTACCAGGACAACAATGAAATTTGGCCTTCATATTTTCAAAACTTGGAACTATTCCCAGAAATTGAACTTTTTCTTTAAAAAAAAATGTTTTCTCGATAGAAAAGACATGGCTAATGAACAATCTGCTTACAGTAGAACTAGTCTTATAAAACGGACTTCTTTGAATACTTCCAGGGACACATTGTCACCTTACTTGTCTAACATTTCATTTAAATCCGTGATATGCAATGGCTTTGATTTTGAGAACTTATCGACCATTTCATCATATGTATATATTTCTGTTTCATTCACGTTGCATTTTACTTCCATTATATGCTTAGAATGAAAACGATGCTTTAAATGTACAGTACCTATTGCATTTCATCAGTTTTTAGCTTCTTTTAAAATGCTTTTAGAAATGTTTTTAGCAACATGTGGTACTCAATTTTATGTTTAGCATTTAAATGTTTAGCATTTAGTATTATCATTCAATCGAAAGTGGAGTGGGTGTTGTATTCCGCTTTAGGTGTCCGTATATAGGTTTTCCTGAATCATGTCCTTATATAGGCACAATTCGCATTGCCCTTACATAGGCATAGAATCCCGGTCCTTATTTAGGCATTAACCGTGCATTCCAAATACAGGCATGGTCACCTACGTCCGTCCACCCTAACGTCACAACGAGTTCTTAGAAACCAGACCCTTAAGCTTCGGGAGTTCCCCTAGCACAGGACTATTGATTTCTCCAAGAACTCATCTATTATGTATGAACCGTTATACCTTAAGGGTTCATTCCTGACGTCTTCCTCTGTCCGACTTCACGTCAATGCTAACATTCCAAGACACCTACCAGGTATAAATATACCTTCCCTTGCCCAAGCAAGTTTGAGGAGACCTCGACTTCAGAGGAGCCCGTATCCCGGCCTGACGCACTGAGAAGACGCTGTCATTCCTGCACGCAGACGAATCCAGCTTCCAGTGTTCTGACTCCCTTCGCGGGGTGTTAGAGCTCCAGATCCGGCAAGAGATTCCCACCTCTCTCATTCTCAAGGTATGGAGCTGACTAGAAACTAGAGGGACTCTTGGCATACATACCATACTATACTTGGCATACTATACTTAACATACTCTTAGTATACCAGACTAGAGAATACTCCACCTACTTCTACCTTTCCCTACACCTAGACTAGGTTAGGTACATTGGGGTAGAACTAGCTTAGAGACGCATTGTATGAGTACTCGCATTTTTAGCTCATGAAATTTATTTAGGTGAATATATGCTAAAAGATAATGCTAGCGCAGTATTATTTATTTCTACTGCTTACGCTGTACATTATTTATCTTGCATACTGTCTTGTGATCATAACAGCACATAGCTCTTACACGAGAAACAAGACTGTTCAATAAAACCCTTTTTATTGAAACGCCCGTCTTTCCTTTCTGTGTAACTCTGTAGAAACTAAGCATGCACGATTGACTGAGTGAAACTGTTATCTATTGTTTCCAACGATTCCGAGACGTGTTCCGCTTCTAACGGGAAACAAAGTTGTCATGTTTTTCGGTTTCCAGAAACTACTCCCTTCTTGTTCTCAAGGAGTTTCTAGTGGACTCTGAGCTAGCTGGCACAAGTAATTAAGTTTAATATACTCGATAGGGACATACCAACCTTAGTCCTATGTCAAGCCTATAGGTTATATTATTCCAATGCGCAGAGCCTATTAGGGAAATAGGAACTACACTACAGTGTCATGGGTGGGGGGGATAGTGAGGATGCCTCCAGCCGCAGTAGCAGCTTGGCACCAGTGACGGAACGCAGGAGGTGCAGCACACGTAATACGCCAGCATCAGAGAGCCCTCAAAGGGATGTGTCTGAGCACCCAGAACGGGCAAGGGGAGTGCGGGGATGCAGGAAATAGTGTGGACATGTCCCCAGGATTCGTTTTTGGTGAAGCAACCAGAAACTATATTTGTCTGGACTGATGTTAAGTACCATGACAAAAATGTATGTCTATCAATCATAATTTTTAGGCCTCGCATGTGTGCAATAACAATACTGTTTGATTTTGGGTTAAATAAATCTAGTTGTCAAAGTAACAATGTTGTGTTGGATTTGATAAATACCCACCTCAAAAAAAATTCTGTGTAATTTCTGCACGTAGCTGTCTTCCTTCAGCTGCCCTCGATGCACTTCCTGCTTGTTGTGGTTGTAATGTCTCCTCATACTCATCGGGTTCACTATACGATAGTTCAAGTGGTACGCCTCTGGCAGTTGCTATGTTATGCAACACGGCACAAGTGGCGACTATTTTACAGCAGGTGTCTGGCCTGTACTGCAATGCGCTGCCTGTTTTATGTAGGCAGCGAAATCAACTTTTCAGCAGTCCAAAGGTCCTCTCAATCACATTGCGCGTTGTCCTGTGTGCTACATTGAACTGTTGTTCACTTGGTCTACTTGGATTGAGGTATGGTATTAAGATGAATGGGTGCACAGCATATGCACTGTCACCTATGGAGAAACAGCCAATAGATCAGTCAATGCTATTTTCCACACAGAAATGATTATCTGCGTAAGAGAGTGACATGTGTTTACCAAGTAGGAATCCTTCACCAAATTCACCCCCAAGGAGACGTGTATGTATGCCGCTGTGCCTGAAGATGTAGGAATCATGCGTACTCCCTGGGTATCTTGCCACTATGTCTGTGATGATGTTGTTAGCATTGCATATCACTTGTATGTTCAGTGAATGATAACACTTCCTATTCCTGAAAATGTACTCATTCACTGAGGGGGGGCATATAGCTACAGGTGTCCCATCTATGCAACCAATTACATGGGGGATGTTGGCTATCTGGTAAAAGTCCATTTTGGTTTTAAGCAATTCCTGTGGGGTATTTGGGAATCTTATGTGGTGGTGCATCCTCATCAACATAGCGTCCAGGAACCCGTTAAAGAAATGCGATAGTGAACTTTGGGATACACCTCCAGCTGCAGCTATTACCCCCTGGAAGCTACCTGACGCTAGGAGGTGCAGGGAACACAGGACCTGCACATGGGTGGGGATGGCATGTGTCCTACGAGTCTGACACTGTAGTATTGGGTCTAATTCTGCAATCAGATCTTGTATCATTGCTGCATTTAATCTATACTTTTCATAGATTTCCTCCTCTGTCTGCCCCAACAGAGTAACGGGCACTCTGAAAGTGCGCTCCTCTATCCTCCTTCTCCTCTGTGCTGCTGCTCTTAGCCTCATCCTCCTCGCCATGACGTAGAGCGCTGCCATTGTGAAACATTCTGAGGCCTTCTGGGCCTGTTTAAACACTTTCCCAAATGTTTCCCACCTAATTTGATTGTTTTCACCTGGTTACCACCTAGTTTGATTTGGTGGTATTTTGCGATTGCAAAATTGCGATTCCTTACATATTCGCAATTTGCGATTTTTCATACATAGCTTTGCGACTTCAAAATAGTGATTCGCAAATAAGGATTCGCAGTTTTGGAAATCGCAAAATAGGTAATCGCACAAAATTGCGAATTCCTGGGAGATTCTGCGAATTTTGCTTGATGCATTGCTTATTGCTATTTTGCGATCGCAAACGCCCGTTTTTTGCGAATCGCACTGTTTGCGATCGCAAAATAGGTTGATGCATCTAGTCCCATATCATATGGATCAGTATACCAATGAGATAGCAATTGTGTATTTGGCATGGTCAATAGAACCACAAATTGCAATACATCTGAACACAAGGAAATCAAAAGCCATGAAAACTGCAAGTGACATAATTTTATTTTTTTAAATGAACTGCTTGCTGCCAAAAAAGTGAACATACAGTACAATAGCGAAAGAAAGTAGTTCACAATGTTTTGCAACACGGAATGTACTGAAATAAACTGTTAAAAATTTGCAGAGTTGATAGGGAATGGAAATGTGCATTCAGTTAACTCTCTGCAAATGATATTCCTAAATCGTTCATCTTCAGGTCATGCAAGTTGATGAAGGTTTGACCTGTAGTCATCTGAAGGTCATTATCAAGACAAAGATCTAGATGTACAAAGCCTTTTGTGGAAGCAAAAGGCCCGATTTACAAACACAATGTAGAAAGCCCTACTTGCGATTTGGTGACCTGTTATTAAATCACATTTTGGGTTTGCGAATCAGTATTTGGAAGGGTCATGATTAGGGCATCCCTTCCAAATACTTATTTGCATTGGTATGTATGAAAGATTTGCGACCGAAATGCGGTTGCAAACATTCTCACTTTACCGCACGACGGAGACCTTGCACCCCTGCACCCAGATACCCCCAGGGTTGACAGTGCCACGCTCTACAAATGCTGATTGATCAATTGATTGACCGCCAGCATAAAGTTGCTGGTAAACATTTGCAAATACAAAGGGGTCCCCAAGGGTCCCACTCCTTTTTGAGAATGGTTGAAAAAATGAAACTTAAATGTTTCTTTTTTTTCTTTTTAACGGATATCAATTTCCTTTAAGGAAAATGTACAGCGTTTAAAAAAAGATTGCTTTATTTAAAAGCAATCACAGACATGGTGGTCGGCTTACCCCAGCAGGCTACTCTCCCTGTGATGACAGCGAATCGCAGTGGGTCACAAATTGCTACCTTCCTCATTAATATTCATGATGTAGGTCTATTTCCGACTCTCTACAAATCGCTATTTAAGGAATAGGGGCTAAATAACCCCATTTTACATTGGTGATAGTGATTACCAAATAGCGATTTACCAAAAATTGCTATTTGGTAATCGCTATTAGTATTATTTGTACATCTAGCCCAGAGGGATTTGTTTGAGAATAGTAAAAATTCAGTTTAGTCTTTTCAATGGTAATGTATGTAAGGTGGAATTGTAGAATGCTGCTTTTCACCCGTGAGGGTATCTAGGTAAGTGTAGGTGTGTGGTGAGGCAGGCCCTGAATACAGGCAGTCTCTATGGGCCTCAAAGAAGAGTAGTTAAATTGCCAGGTCTTCATGCAACTTGCAGAACTCAAGAAGTGAGGAGGAGGCCCTGATATGTTGGGGAGGTTGTTCCAGGATTTGGCTGCATGGTAGGATAAACAACTTCCCTTTCTGCTTCTGTGCCTGTGGAGTGTGTGTGAGTGAAAGTGATGCAGAGCAATGTTGTCTGGTGGGTAGGTGGAAGTGAAGCCGTTGATTGAGGTAGGCAGATTCCGTGTTATGAAGTGACATGAATGCTTATGTGAGAAGTTTGATCTGGCAGTGCTTCTGGGTGGGGAGCCAGTAGAGCTCGCTGAGGAGTAGTTGTGGTGTGGGTTCAGAATGGGAGGTTGACGATGAGTCTTGGAGTTGTGTTTTGGATGGTTTGAAGTCTGTGGAGGAGATGGGATGGGATGCCAACATAGAGTGTGTTGCAATAGTCATATCTGCTCATGATTAGAGCCTGCGTGATGGTACATCTGGTATTCAGAGGGAGGCCATTTGAAGATTTTATGTAACATGAGGGGGATGTGGAAGCATGAGGAGGTAATGGCATTGACATCAGACTTCATGGTGATGTTGGTTTCCAGGATGAGGCCTAAGTTCCTAGCATGGTTGGTTGGAATAGGTGTGGTTCCAAGATCGGTGGGCCACCAGATGGAGTTCCAAGATGAGCTCTTATTCCTGCACTTCAGTTTTGTCATTGTAGAGCTTGAGTTTTCTTGCATCCAATTGGCACGGTGGTCATGCATTGTTTGAAGTTTGTCTTAGTAGTGACAGTGTAGTCTGAGAGGGAAAAAAATGAGGTGGGTGTCGGAGATGATGTCGATTATGTGGGATCTGATAATGTTTGCCAGAGAAGTCAGGAATATGGTGAAAAGTGTGGGGCTGAGTGATGATTCCTGTGGGACTTTGCATATGGGGACCTTGGGTTCTGATGCGAATGACGAGAGCCTGACTTGTGCTCTTACAGAGAGCAATGAAGCTATCCATTTGAGTGCAGTTCCTTGTATTCTTGCTGGGTATAGTCTGGTGAGAAGTGTGTTGTGGGACATGGTGTAGAAAGTGAGAGAGAGAAGAGGATGAGAGCAGCGGTCTGTCCACAGTCGATGATGGTGCTTATGTCTTCTCTGTCAACAATGAGGGCAGTTTGGGTGTTGTCGCTGTTTCTGAATTCTGATTGTGAGTTGTCCAGGAGTTTGTTGTGTTCTAGGTGGGCTGAGAGTTGTCTACTGATGGTCTTTTTGATGACTTTGGCTAGGAATGAGAGAAGTGAGACAGGTTGGTGGGTAATTAGTACTTTGGGGTCTCCTGAGGTTATTTTGAGGAGGGCAGTTATTTCTGCATGTTTCCAACTATCTGGGAAGGTGGCTGTTTTGAGGGAGGTGTTGATGATGGAAGTGAGCACTGATCGTGGTTTCTTACCAGGTTGCAGATATAATGATGGCAGGGGCAGGGATGTGGAATTCCTATAGCCCGACGCCCGGGACATATTGTTTGGGGTCAAGGGCAACACGTTTTCATGTGTATTTTGTCCTTGGGACAAGTAAGCCCAACCCCCTGCAGCACAAACCCTTTGGATGCCAGTTTGCAGTACCACATGGATCAGGGAAGGGCACTGTCTGCAGTTAAGGTAATATTTTTGCCCATATGTTAATGCTGTTCAAACTTGTATTCATGGTTCATTAATTGAAAGCCTTTATTATCAGGGTGAGCGCTCCAAGTTAATGTTGTAAGCTCCGACTGCACTACTGACAGTGGTTCCAGTATAAAAATGTGTACACGTTTTCAAAGCTTAGCAATATGAGGCTATATATAATGCTCCCAGAATGCTCTCTGATTTGAAGCAAATATTTGCAGAAGCTTGAAAGCAAGATTGATGATCCTTTGCTTTCAAAATAAAATGTTCATAAAAAAATGAAAGCAGGAAAAAAAACATTTAGCTAAACTACTGTAAAATTCCAGGTACCATTTCTTTGCAGCAACATTTAGTAACATGTGTTGTTGAATGCTAGTAGTTCTCAAAAATATTCATAATGGAAAATCAGTGTAACCAGTTTCAATAAGATTATGGGAAACAAAAATAAACAACTATTGGAAAAGCCAGTAGGTCTGAAATTAGTGGTCAGCTTTTTAGTTTTGTCAATGTGTGACTTGTTTTGGCATGGTGTTTTTGTAAAACCTTATTGGTGTGGGAGCTGCCGGGCCCTCACCATTATAACAAACATTGGCAAAAGCTGTTTTTTGTCTCAAAAAGCACACACTGCCACAGTAGTTATTGGCAATGAACAAAACTACTTTGAGTGCAGATATGCTCCTTGTGAATGAGCAGAATGCGGTCACTCAAGGTGAAGCCAGCCGATACAGAGAGAGAGACAGAATTTTAACAAACACAAAAGGTCACGGTCAACACCAGACCAAATTAGGGGCCCAATTATTAAAGAAAGTCTCAAAAGTGCACTCATGGTATATGCCCTTGCATCAAGTGCAGCTATACGGCTTTCGTGAATTCCCAAGAATGTACAGAAGTAGGACAAGAAATAGTATTCCTAGAAAATATTTGTGAATTGCATTTTAGCCTGAGCAAATATGCATGTGTAGATTTGCTCATGCGAAAATCTGAGTGTTTGAAAGTTCACTTTCCCTCCAACCATTTTTTTCTCCCAACTCTGGAAGAAGGTTTACGTCTGCCATTGTCAGGAGTAAATTTCCAACATTTCTCAATATGGGAAAAGATTAGAGAAGAGTTGTTGAAAACCCTTAAAACATGCAAGTTAGTAGGTTTGCACAGACTCAAGTCAAAAGGCCATTCTAACCCTGGAACTTTTGCTTACCACTACCTTCAGCCCCAGTATGTAGATCTGCAGAAACTTGGCAACATAAGGGGATTGCAAGTATTCAAACACTACTATGGTATGAGTCCTGGCATAATCAGAGAGGCTATGTCAGATCTCTTATATAATGAGATTGCTGCCATAATTTGTCACTGCTCTACATGGCACCAAAGGGGCAAGTGGATTTTGTTACAGGACAAGTAGATTTAAGAAGCAACCTGCCCCATGGACAAGATGATATTTTATTAAATTCCCCACCCCTGCAGGGGTCTGTGGGAGCCCCAGAGTGGGCTGTCTTCATTATTGCTGCTTTTTCCTCGATGGAGAGAGGGTTTCATGTTGTCTGTTGGTAGTTTTTGGTTGATGAGGTTTGCAAGCTGAGAATGTCGATGGGGGGTGATTGGGGTTTGAAATTGATGTAGATCTTGGAGATTTTTTCATAGAATAAATAAGAGAGGTTGTTGCATTGTTCTTGTGTAGGGCTGATGGTTTGTGTTGCGGCTATTGGGTTTGTGAATTCCTTTACTAAAGTTCCTTGCAGTTGTTGGAGCTTGATTCGATTCTCAGGGTTAGAGCCTTTTTCTTGGCCTCTTTTACTTGATGGTGATGGTGTCTAAGTAGGTGTCTCTTGAAGTGGTTTTTCGGCTGGTTCGGCATTTCTTTTCGACTTGTTTGCAAACTCTCTTGAATTCTCTGATGTCAATGTTGTACCAGTTAGCTAGTTTGTTTGATATTTTGGGTTTGGCGTCATTCAGGGGCACCAGGGTATTGGCGTAGCTGATGATCCAGTTGTTGAAAATGTTTGTGTTATTGATGAGGTAATTGGTGAGGTCTGGGTAGTTTAGTTGGAGGACGTTGAGCCATTCCATTTCTGTAAAGTTCTTACCGCAGTGGCTTGGGGTGTTGCTAGACTCTCTAGGGGTGGTTGGTGGCCCTGTTATGTGGAAGTGATTGATGGAGTGGTTCATCCATGTAAGTGGAGTGATGTCGACTACTTTAACCTTGTTGATGGAGAAGAAGATGGGTTCCTCAGTGTGTCCAGCCTTGTACGAGCTGGGAGAGGCGATGTTCTGTAGACTTCCAGACAAGTCTGTAGAGTTGAAGTCTGTGGGGTCGTTGAGATGAAAGTTGAAGCTTGTGTGCATTGGAAAGAGGATACATTCACAGGAGGGGTTGAGAGAGAGACAGATTCCAGATTAGCCTGCTAGAAGAGATTTTGCCTCCTGTATCATTGAAAACACTCCCTTCTCTAGCTTTTTTTCAACTTTTCTCATTTTTATGTTCCCCCACAGTACATACCACGAGTGGCGTAGCGTGGGGGGGCATATGGGCGGTTGCGCCAGGAAGTTCCTTGCCCCGGGTGCTGGCAACACAAGCTACGTTGTTGCATAGCACCACCTCAATGTGTTGACAGAGTGTGTCAGCATCTGCCACATGGCTGTCTTTACCACTCCACTAAAGGTGCATGGGGTATTCAGACAAAATATCGAAACTAAAATATCGTCCTACCAAAATATTGTGATATAGAAATATCATCTGCAATAATATTGTTGTGAAGCATATCGATTTTAAGGTGAGTAATATTGATGTTGAAAATATCTAAGTCATTAATATCGTTTACAAAAATGTAGTTGTTTTTTAATAATTTTTATGAATTTTAGTATATATTTTAGATGTATATGTTGTACATTTTTGAATAATTATTGTTTATGTCTTTTAATATAGTTGCTAAATTTTTAGTAGTTATTAAATTAAATGTAATTAATTTTTGTGATTTTTAGTACCATAGTGGGTTGCGGGATGATAGGGAGCACATGGTGGGAAGTAATTAAATTATAATTAAATATGAATTCGTTTTTAATTAATATTATTTATTTAATATATAATTAATTATGTTAATTGTTTAATAATTCTTTTTTTTAGGTGTGGGTTGTGGGTTTTATAGGGGTACAAAGTGGGAAGTAAATTAATTATAAGTAATTATTTTTCTTTTTTAATCAAGATTAATTCTTTAATTGATAATTAATTATGTAAGTTGTGCAAATAATTTTATTTTATTTAAATCTTAGGTGTGGGTTGTGGGTTTTGAAGGGGTATAGGGTGGGAAGTAAATTAATTTTAATTAAGTAATATTTACTTTTTAATTGATATTAATTAATACATTGATAATGAAGTATGTTAATTGTGTAATTACATTTTTGATAAGTTAAAATTTTGGTGTGATGTGTGTTTTTTGGGGTACATTGTGGAAAGTAAATCAATTAATTTTTAATTCATGATAATTAGTTAATTGATAAATATTTATGTCAATAGAGTAAATAGTTGTTTTTTTTAAGATAAATTTTAGGTGTGGGGTGTGAGTTTTGCATGGGTATAGGTTGGGAAGTAACAAAATTAAATGTATTTAAATATAATAATATTTTTTAAATATTAATATTTATTTAAATGAAAAAATAATAATGTAAATTGTATAATATTTTTTTTATTGGGTGTGTGTTGTAGTTTTTGTATGTGTAAAGGGTGTATATGAAATTATTTCTATTAAATATTAGAAATAATAAATAAAGATAATTTATAAAAAATTATACAATTGAAACATAATTATGTTAAATACGCACATAAAATATTTTTATATTAAATATTAGGTGTGAGTTGTTGAAGTTGTAGGAGTAAATGGTGGGAAGTTAGTTAAATATTATAATTTTTTATTATATTAATTGTTATTATTAAGGGCCTTATTACCATGTCGGGCGGACGCAACCATCACGGAAACAGGATCGACCGACCTCCAGTCAGCAGTCCAGACCGCCTGATTATGATGCGACCAAACACTGTTCGGTCGCATTCCCACATTTCCCTATGGGAGAATGGGTTACGGCCGTAAACTGGCTGTAGTACATGCTCCCATAGAGAAATGGGAGGTTATGTTAATCCCTGCACCTCATGGTGTCTGCCACGGGGTGCAGGGATTAACAGGAGTGCAGCATAGGTGCCCCCTCGGCCCCCGCCCGGAAGCCACAAGGGAAAGGGTGCCCTGCTAGGTGCCCCCAAACACGCTCTCCGACAGGGTTTCCATGTCGTAAAGGCCGGCATGGAAACCCTGCCGGAAACCATGCATCGTAATCCAGAAGGCGGAAACGCCTTCCATTTGGATTACTTGCTGGTCTCCTACTGGCAGACGGGCTCCTGGAGCCAGTCGGAAGACAGCCGGAATGACTGGCCGGTTTCAATTCCAACTGGCCGTATCATAATCGGAATTGAAATCGACGATGTCGGAAATAAGGCCTCCGACCTACATCGTAATAAGTCCCAAAATGTTTAGTTGAGATTTAAATATGAAAATTTAGAAAATAATAATTTTTAAATGTATATTTTTGGTGTGCATTATTTTCAGAATTGTTATCATTAATATTTTAAGTAATAATTAGATATGTAACTTGTTTAAATAATATTATTTTAAACAATATTTTTAGATATGTGTTGTATTTTTTGTTGGAGTATAGGATAGAATGTAACTTACGTTATAACAAATTTAAATATAGGTAATTATTCTATAAAAATAATGGTATTTATTATTGTGTGTGTAAATTGTCCATCCACTGACTGGAGTGGGAATAGCACATTTTACCCCTGCGCAATCCAAAACTTTCCCTAGTGTTGCACTTATTGGAGATTGAATAGTAAATTGTATCCCTCCACAATACAACATTTTTCCTACTGTTGCACCGACTGGCGTGGGAATAGTAAGTTTTACCCCTCTGCAATCCAACAGTTTCCCTACTGCTTCAGTGAACGAAGTTGGAATAACTAATTTTGCCTCTCCGCTATCCAACAATTTCCCTAGGATTGCACTGACTGGAGTGGGAATACTATACTTTCCCCTATGCAATCCAACACTTTCCCCACTGTAGCACTGACTGGAATGGGAATAGTAAATTTTACCCCTCTGCAAGCCAAGGTTTTCTCTACTGTCACACTGAGTGGAGTGGGAATAGTAACTTTTACCCCTCCGCAATCCAACACTTTCCCTACCGTTGCACTAACTGGAGTGAGAATAGTACATTTTTCCCCTCCGCAATCCAACACTTTCCCTAATGTTGCACTAACTGGAGTGGGAATAGCAAGTTTTACCCCTCGGCAATCCAATAGTTTCCCTACTGCTACAGTGAATGGAGCCGGAATAATTAATTTGACCGCTCCGCTATCCAAAACTCTCCCTACTGTTGCACTTATTGGAGTGGGAATAGTAAATTTTACCCCTCTGCAATTCAGCACTTTCCCTACTGTTGCGCTGACTGGAGTGGGAATAATACATCTTACCCCTCCGCAATCCAACACTTTCCCTACTGTTGCTCTGACTGGTGTGGGAAAAGTTTTACCCCTCTGCAATCCAACAGTTTTCCTACTGCTTCAGTGAATGGAGTTTGAATAATTATTTTTACCTCTCCGCTATCCAACCCTTTCTCTAGGATTGCACTGACTGGAGTGGAAATAGTATATTTTAGCCCCCCCCCCACAATCCAACGATTTCTCTACTGTTGTACTGACTGGAGTGGGAATTGTAAATTTTACCCCTATGCAATTCAACACTTTCCCTACTTTTCCACTGGCTGGAGTGGAAATAGTAAGTTTGACCTCTCAGCAATACAACACGTTCCCTACTGTTGCACTGACTGGAGTGGGAATACTAAGTTTTACACCTCTGCAATCCAACAGTTTCCCTACTGCTACAGTGAATGGAGTCAGAATAATTAATTTTACCTCTCCGCTATCCAACACTTTCCATAGTGTTGCTCTGACTGTAGTCAGAATAGTATATTTAGCTCTCCGCAATCCAACACTTTACCCATGTGTAATGTAAGAGTTTCTCTAGTGTTGCATTGTGTGAAGGGGAAGTAGTACATTTTATCCATCCTTAGTCCAACAGTTTGTCTACTTCTGTATAGATTGTAGTGGGAATAGTGTATGTATTAAATATAAAATTTGATAACTTATTTTATATTGTTGCAATTTATATTATGTTTTTGCTTATTTACATTTATAATAGTTATAATTATTCATGTTTTATTGTGTAAAATATTTTACCTAAACTGTAAGGGGCCTATTAGGATGATGGGCGGACTTTCATCCGCCCGCCACCCTAGCGGTGCTGGGACCGGCCGCCAGTGGTGCGGCGGTCCCGCACAGGCGATTAGGATGCCACCGCCACCGTGGCAGTGGCATCCTCCATTCCTAGCATTGTGGCGGGCGGTGCGCACAGCTCCGCCCGCCACAATGCTGGGAATGCACTGTGTGCATCGTCATGCACAAGGTGACAGGCACCGCGAGGTGCCTGCCACCATGTTTATGACAATGCAGGGGGGTACCATAGGTACCCTCCATGTGCACCCTCCACCCCCCAACATCTTGGGGGCCCGCAACGGGCCACCGAAAGCGGAATCCGCCTGGCTTTCCATGGCGGAGTCACCGCCATGTAATGCCCTGCACCGCCGACCATCGTAATATGGATGGCGGTGCCTGCAAGGCACCGCCACCATATTGCAGGCCTTTTCCACTCGGTAGGCAATCGGGCCGATTGTCTACCGGCGGAAAACCGGCGGACGGTCTTTCCGTCCACTTGGGTCCCCACCGCCATCGTAATATGGCGGTGGGGAAATGTGCAGCGGGCGGTGGAAAATAGCGGGTGGATCGCCACCGCCATACGGGCGGTGGCGATCCGCCCGCTATCCTAATGACCCCCTAAGTTATTTATTTTATTTACTTTTTATTTTAATTAAAATGGTTTTTTAAATATTTTTATAGGTATATGTATTACACATCACATGCTACACAAGTAGCCTTCCTGACACTCTGCAGAAATACTGGTGTGATATAGACTTTAGGGTGCCAAAAAGGACCCACAGTGTACAGGGAGGCCTGAGGAGATCATGTTGTCCATTGTGGCAGGAAATACACCTTTAGGATCATTATAAGTGTGTATTAGTCTAAAATCCCTATTTGGAAATAGTCTGATTAACACAAGGAATTGGGGTTTTACTACCGAAGTGGTATTAAAGGCTCGTATTGTAAATATCACCAAGCACTTTATTAATACTGGCACTTGCCGAATAACAGCAGATCTCAGCACTTTAACTAAAGCATTTTGAATTGTAGAAGAGGTAGCAATGTATATTTAAATGTTTTTTTAATTGTATGTCAAGTTCAAAGGAAAAGTATATTATTATTTATTTGTGCAAATTACAAAAAGTTGAGTAACTCTGAATTCAGTCGGACATTGAAGTCTTATAATTATCTCCTATTTAGAGTTTTCTATGTTTAAAATCAATTTTTGCCACCTTTCCAGCAAGCACTTTATTAATATTGGCACTTACGGAATGACAATATGCTGCAGCAGTTTAACAGAAATATCCTGAATTGTATAGGAGGCAGCAATACATAATTGGGATTTGTCTTCTGAATTGTATGTCGAGTTTAAAGAAGATGCTTTTAGCCATTTATTTGAAAAAGCACTAAAAGTTGAGTATCACTGAGTTCAGCTTGACATTGAAATCTCGCAATTATCTCTTTCTTGAACTGTTGATGTTTAAAATATAAATTATTACTGCATTTTCACTTTCAAAGATGGCGCTGAGTTAAACTGCTTTATTGGTATACACTTTGCTTTGTCTATGCTGCTTAATGTGAACACCATAAATTAAAATAGATTAATGGAGCTTGTCATCCTGAACACATCTGCGACAGGCAGCCGAAACACGTGGATGAATTTATTATTTCCTAAGAAACTAAAATAAATTACTGTTTGAAGTTCCATTACAAGAGTGCTGTTTCTTATCCTTACCGGGATTTGGTCTATTGTATATATATATATGTATATATTTAGGCTCTAATTACGATGTTGGGCAGACTTGAGACCGCCCAACACCGTTTTGGGGTGGGAACCGACAGACCATAGGTCGGCGGTTTCGAACACTGCATTATGATGCGACCACACATGGTGCGGTCATAAACTCCCATTTCTCTATGGGAGCTTGTGCTGCAAGCGGTTAACGCCCGCAGCACAAGCTCCCATGGAGACATGGGAGATTGTGCAAATTCGCACACCATGTGGCAGGCACCTCACGGTGTCTGCCACAAGGTGCAGGGATTTACACAATTTACAGGGGGGCACCATAAGTGCCCCCTTGGCCCCCAACTGGAAGCCGCAGGGAGAAGGGGGCCATGCTAGGGGCCCCCAAAGTTGCTTTCTGACAGGCTTTTCATGTCGGGCTTTCTGACATGAAAAACCAGTCAGAAAGCAACATCATAATCCCGACAGCAGAAACACCATCCATAGTGATCATGTTGTGGTTTCTGGCTGGCCGAAGGGCTCCTTGAGCCCATCGGAAGCCAGCCGGAATGACCGGCCAGTTTGACTTCTGACCGCCTACATCGTCAGTAGGCGGTCAGAAGTCAAACCAGGGATGTCGGTCAGAAAGCCTCTGACCTGTGGTCAGAGGCTTTCCGACCGACATCCAAACGAGGCCCTGATTTGTTATATTATTACAATATTTGAAAAATTGTGAAATTATATTATAAACTAAAATTATTAGCTTAATATTAGTTTTTAAGTAGATATATGTAAATATATATATATGTGTGATTAACATTTTCAACATAAGTTTAATTGTTATATTTGTATAAATATACATTAAATCTATTTTGTTTTTATTAAATTAATGATAGTATTTAATATGTAAATGTGTATATATATATATACATATATATATATTTTTAAGGAGGGGGAGGGCTATTTATACCTTGCATTTAATGGCGCCATTTAGATTGATAAAGCCTGCTGCGCAGGCGAAACGCGTCTCTCTCTTGCTGCGGGGTCGTGGGAGACCTGAATAACATTAAATCAGCCCTACACCTACATACCTCGTGTACGTGCCTCTTCTTTATTGGAGTAGGAGTGTTCTTTTGGATATATATATATATATATATATATATAACTCCCACGATGCTGCAGTTAGCGGTTCCCTTCCTACGGCGTCGGTGCCTGCCAGCGGCAGCAGCGGCCACTTCAATATCCACAGTAAGTCCCAGTAGACGCCCCAATCGGCGCGAACAAAGAAAGCGGCACACCAGGAGAAAGCACAATAATTTATTGTGCACTACGTGAAGGACGACGCGTTTCGGCGTTAGCCTTTGTCAAGTGTTTTTGTCTCACACAGACTTCCTCTAGAAATACATCCAACAGTTCATAGACATGGAAGAGTTATCCCGGACATTTTGCCGTTTTTTTTTTTTTTTTTTTTTTTCGACATCACCAAAATTAAACATAATATATATTGATACATGTCTGGTTGTGTCACATCAATAATAAAGTGCATAATTAATATAAACAAAAAAATATAAACTTGTGATTTCATTATAACAGATTTCATGTCCATACTGAATACAGTCAATAAAGTTTTTGAATTTGAATTTCATCAATGGGATATAAACAAAATAATGTCTTACTGCTCATACTGTTCTTACTCATCCCACAATTGGTTTGGCTATGCAGAAGATAATAATAAAGCCGTATTTACAATTTAACAAGAGTGTATATTAAATTCACTCGTAAGTCATCTTGGTCTCTCTACCCATTGTACAACAATTCTTGCTGGCAACATTGCTGTAAAATGAATCATGTGCAATTCATTGTTCAAATCATACGACCAAAAAAAAATATATATATATATATACATTTATAAGTAGCAATCACAGAATAATACTTGAGGGAGATAGAGTATGCAATAGAGATATACCTTAAAACCTTATTAGTTCATATTGATCACCTTATACATTCCCTCTCTCCAATCTGTCTGACATGCGTTTTTGGTGCCATTATATATACAGGTCAAGATGTAATTCCTAGATGCTACGGATACGGCCAGAATTAGTGGCAAGTGCCATGCAATTCCAGTCTGCACTTGTTATCCCTTGAAAGGGAGATAGTGATTATCCGGTGAGTGCCTAATGCCAATATAATTCTAGTGAGTACTACAGCGTCGATGTATCTATTGTATTTCTAAAAGGTGTGAGAAAAGAGCCTTTTTCTAGTGCAATAGTGAAATGGGACTGTGAAAAGTGAATGTCCCCATAAGTGATATTAAAATGTGGAAGTATGTAGGAGTGTAATCACTACTAAGCTGATACCGACATCTTTTTTCTTTTTTCAATGTCTAAATGATAAGTAGAATGATGCAATTGTCCACTCTAGTGACAACCCACCGGAAGTCACTAGTGTAATACTGACTCCTACTTCATATCCACCTTAAAATCGTGACATGTTAAGGACAAATTTCAAATAAGAAATATAAAATTCAATCAATAGGAGTTATTGATTGAATGAATGATCACGAATTAAACATTTGCAGTGTCTGATAATATTAAAGACCTATATGCGTAGCTAACTCCTCACCTCCATTGAGACCTTTAGGTGTCTTACAGTCTAGCTCGATGATGTATTTAGATTCAAGAATTCTGAGATTTCTTTCCCTGTCGCCTCCTCTTATATGTCTTGGAATTAAATCTACTCCATAGAATTTAAGACTGCTATTATTGCTTTTGTGTTTATCAGCATAGTGTCTGGCAACCGGATAATTAAAATCAAGGTTGGTTATGGCACGGAGATGCTGTAGGATTCTCATTTTCAGTGGGAGTTTGGTGCTGCCCACGTATCGGAGGCCACATGGACATTCCAATACGTGGACAGCAAAATCACTGTTGCAGGTGATAAGTTGATTTATCTTTTTCTGTTCCCCTGCTCCCCCCAAGAATTCCTTACAGTTTTTTCCATTTCTACATGCCTTGCATGACCCACAAGTGGTGAACCCATTGGGTGCTTTCAGCCACTGAGATCCTGTGTTTTCCAGATCATAACTATGTACCAGACGGTCTTTCAACGATTTGGCACGTCTATAGGTTATCCGTGGACCCCCTCCTACAAATTTACCTATTACAGGGTCTGCTACGAGAAGGTTCCAATGAGCTCTCATCACTTTCCTTAGGGCCCACGCCCCCTACTAAAATTAGTTATCATCCTAGGTGTTTCTTTGTCTGCCTGCAGGTGAGTGGAGATTTTGGGGAGAGAATTAAACAATAGTTCATTCTGAGTTTTGCCTTCCAATTTCTTTTTCGCGCCCATTAGTGTCTTCTCTGTGTACCCCCTGCTTTTAAACCGGGTTAGAATGCGGCCTTGCTCTGACTCAAAGTTATCTTCGGTACTGCAATTGCGGCGTGCCCGCAACAATTCCCCATAAGGAATGCTCTGAATCAGGGGAATTGGATGGTGACTGGCCGCATGTAATACCGTATTACCGGCTGTTTTCTTGCGGAACAGACGAGTTGTTATTTTGTCTTGTTGTATTTCCACTGCTATGTCTAGGAACTCACAATAACTAGGACTCATGGAGTGGGTAAACTTTAAATTCAAATCATTTTCCCCTAATCTATCAATGAATTCTTTTGCTAGGGGTTCTGGTCCATCCCATATTAAAAACAAATCATCAATATATCTGATCCATACGAGTATGTGATCAGTATACTGTTCAAATTTCTCAGTCCAGACAATTTGTTCCTCCCACCAGCCCAGGAATAAATTCGCTAGGCTGGGGGCAAAGCAAGTACCCATCGCGGTCCCTGACCGCTGTCGATACACAGTTTTCTCAAACAGAAAGATGTTTTCCTGGAGACAGAACAACATCATTTCCTCCAACATCTTGTTATGACACCAATGATTAATGTGTCTGCTTCTAAGGAAGTACATACAAGCTGCTACTCCCTTTGTCTGTTCTATACATGTGTAGAGTGAACACACATCACGGGATATCATCCGATAACCCTCACCCCATTCGACATCATGCAATCTACGTAAAAAATCAGAGCTGTCCTTACAATAGGATCTTAGATTGAGGACATACTGTGATAAAAAAAGGTCCAAAAAGACAGAAGTATTCTCCAATAGCCCCCCATTAGACGAGACTATTGGACGCCCTGGTGGTGTAGTGGCGTTCTTATGGATTTTGGGCAAAAAATATATACAAGGTATACGCGGGTTATCAGTTTTCAAGAATCTATACTCCTCAATATCCAATAGACCCTCGTGGTACCAATCTGTTAAACGACCATGATAAACTTGTATAGATTGACGATATGTGGCCCAATCTATTAGTTCATAATGAGTTTCATCTGACAACTGTCTGGTTGCCTCCGCTCTATAGTTGGTGACATCCATAATTACAACATTGCCCCCCTTATCGGAGGGCTTGATCACAATATTTACATCTCTTTCCAAATTATTAATGGCCGATCTCTGGCTTCTCGTTAGATTGTCATATTTGGATTTTGTTGCATTTTCACGCATCTTTTTTAAATCATTTGTCACCAATGAACTATATGCCTCAATATTATCATATGGTACATTTGGATTGAATCTCGATTTCGTTTTCAGACCACTGTGACTGGATTGATTATTGTCGACGCCCCAGTATTCCAGAATATGACTCATGCTTGCTTGATGATCATCTGTGGCTAACTCGTACATGTCCCTCAGAAGACCAGTATCCTGTACTTGTAATTCGGTATTATCCATCATGTTATTTACACCAATCCCAGATTTCTTGGGTTTTGCAGTCATTTTGTACATCTTCATCAACTTTAGTTTCCGAATAAATAGAAAAAGATCAATTCGAGTATTTGTATAATTCAAATTGCTAGTGGGGCAAAAAGAGAGGCCCAATTCTAGAACAGAGGTCTCTTCCGCAGTTAATGTTCTTGATGATAAATTAATTACTGAATGATTTTCCGCTGAGTTGTCCACAGTGGTGGCAATACCCCTAGATCTTCCACCTCTTCTGTAATTCATTCTCCGCCGGGCTTTGTCCCTCGTCCTTTTCCTTTTTTTGGAGCCTTGCCTCTTCCCCTGCCCCTTGTATTGGGTTTGTCCGATTGATTCTGTTCCTTCTTTTGCTTCAAAATTTGGAATTCGTGCAGGAATGTCAATGGTCGCCCTAAAGGGACACTCGTATTTTGTTCCTCCGAGTCAGTACTGAGATCTGAACTGGACCCAGTTGACAGTGCCTCTCCCTGTCTTTCACTGTATGATGTTCTGAAATTTCTTTGCGCCCAATCAAAGCGTTTAGCATACGTGAGTATCCGACCCTCGGCGTAGTCCCTTTTGTCCCTTAGGAACTTACGCTGTTTTTTAACTTTTATTGTGTCCTCGTATTCCTTTAGTTTGTTTGGTAATGATTTCAAAAATTCCACTACTATTCTGTCTGATTTGGATTTATCCAACTCTGCTCTCAGAGTTTCCAACTCTTTTCTTGTAGATGCCAGGTCAATTTGTGCATATTTTATCAGCATCTCCAACATCCCTTTACAGGTCTTGGCCATGAATGCTGCCCATTCTGTTAGCAGATCCTGGTTAGGATTTTCGTACGTTGGTACAATCGTTATCCTGAGACCGCGGGGTACGCGTCCTACCTCTACTTAGTTCGTCAGTGAGGCGACTTCCCACCACTTGTTGATTTCGCATTTGCACAGCTTCTCAAGCAACGTGAGTTTTTGTTTTATTGAAGGTTCGATTCCGCTAGCTGCTAAATCACCTGCAGGTATGTTCTGAGTTATGTCTTGTTCTTCATTGAATAAAGACACTGCAACCACTTTCCTTTCATTCTCCCATTCGGACATATTACTACAATCTCCTGACGCCTACGGTTTGTATATAAACCGTGACTGTTACGCCTGTTCCCAATTGCCGTTTCTCTGCAAGTGTGGGACGATTACGAGGGCAACCGAGCGCGCTGGGAAATGTGAACAGCAGATGATCCCCGTCCTCCGACACAGACCCCCAGCCTCCACATTCACCCCGCTCCTCTTTCACCCCCGCTCACCGTAATGTTCATCAATCGATGTCACGGGAACGGCGGGAACCACTGTATTCAGACAACTCCCACGATGCTGCAGTTAGCGGTTCCCTTCCTACGGCGTCGGTGCCTGCCAGCGGCAGCAGCGGCCACTTCAATATCCACAGTAAGTCCCAGTAGACGCCCCAATCGGCGCGAACAAAGAAAGCGGCACACCAGGAGAAAGCACAATAATTTATTGTGCACTACCTGAAGGACGACGCGTTTCGGCGTTAGCCTTTGTCAAGTGTTTTTGTCTCACACAGACTTCCTCTAGAAATACATCCAACAGTTCATAAACATGGAAGAGTTATCCCGGACATTTTGCGTGCTTTCTCCTGGTGTGCCGCTTTCTTTGTTCGCGCCGATTGGGGTGTCTACTGGGACTTACTGTGGATATATATATATATATATATATATATATTATCTACTGGCGGTCGCCAGTAGATAGTTATAGTTAGGACCTATTTTCCATAGGAAATCCGCAACATTCTATTTGAAATAACTCTTGCGTCGGTTGACGAATCTTCGCGAAATTTTCAACCTTTATGGCCCGCTCCGGTCCGCTCCTACCCTGAAAATTTCGGGGTGATTCGTCAAGCGGGGACCGAGAAAAAAGGGGGGTCCCAAAACGTGTTTTCCCCATTCATTTTCCCATAGAAAACTTTAGCCACGGCTACAGCCCGAACTGCTGAACGGAATTACACAAAATTTGGCAAAGAGGTAGTTCTTGGTTCAGAAAGAACCCTTTTTGTTAAATGGTGTAAATCTGTTCAGTAGTTGCTAGAGAAATTAAAAAAATAAGAGTCAAAAAATCATTTTCCCATAGGAAACTTTATGCAAGGCTACAGCCCGAACTGCTGAACGGAATTACACCAAATTTGGCAAAGAGGTAGTTCTTGGTTCCGAAAGAACCCTTTTGTAAAATGGTGTAAATCCGTTCAGTAGTTGCTGAGAAAATCAAAAGTAAAAACACATATATATCTGGGCGGAGCCTAACCACACATGTCATCGAGAGATCTGATTGGCTGTCAGCACTTCATCCTGGAATTGCTGGCAGCCATCTTGGGACCAATATAAATGATACTACCCCATTGAAATGCATTGTAGTGAATCGAAGATTTTGAGGGTTACCAAAAGGAGAACTATAAAGGGT
Organism: Calotriton arnoldi; assembly: GCA_963921515.1. Classification (NCBI taxonomy): domain Eukaryota; kingdom Metazoa; phylum Chordata; class Amphibia; order Caudata; family Salamandridae; genus Calotriton; species Calotriton arnoldi. The sequence continues at coordinate 624,265 of CAWUFW010008437.1, read as the reverse complement.
GATAACAGACTTTAGTTACATTAGAATTCATTTGTTGATGGTACCATACTAATTTCAGGAATTGTGGTGTGTTCTAAGGTGATTTTAACCTGTGAAAAACCTTCTGCTGGGATATCATGAATCATGTTTGAGAGAAAACTATTTTCACATGCTTGTCCCATACAGTTTTGGAAGGTGCTCCAGAAGCTAAAATGAGAGCATATTTTCTGTAAATTCACATTATCTTTCTCAGTCATGTGTGAATGAAGTCTGACATTCTCAGTAAAACATGTACATCCAACAAGGGCAGAGACTGTCAGTTGATTCCTTTGTTTTCTACTGCAGCTTCCCAGAGTGTTCTAAAGAACAACTAGAGTGCTAACAGCCTTACTTATGACAAAAGTATGGCACACCTGAAGCCATCTTGATTGGAATAAACTGGTAACACTTAAAACATTTAATTTAAAAAGGAACAAAATGATGGGGTTCATTTTGTCATAGAAATTATGGTTAGTGCTGTAGAAAGAAAAATTAGGACATGTTTCAAGTGTGATCTCAAATATCTTCCTGTTATATTTCAACAGGAGCAGCCTGTCAGTTGATGCCTTTGTGTTCTACTGCAGCTTCCCAGAGTGTTCTAAAGAACAACTACAGCGCTAACAGTCTTACTTATGACAAAAGTATGGCACACCTGAAGCCATCTTGATTGGAATAAACTGGTAACACTTAAAACATTTAATTTAAAAGGAACAAAATGAGGGATTCATTTTGCCATAGAAATTATGGTTAGTGCTGTAGAAAGAAAAATTAGGTCATGTTTTAAGTGAGAGCTCAAATATCTTCCTGTTATATTTCAACAGGAGCAGCCTGTCAGTTGATGCCTTTGTGTTCTACTGCAGCTTCCCAGAGTGTTCTAAAGAACAACTAGAGTGCTAACAGCCTTACTTATGACAAAAGTATGGCACACCTGAAGCCATCTTGATTGGAATAAACTGGTAACACTTAAAACATTTAATTTAAAAAGGAACAAAATGAGGGGGTTCATTTTGCCATAGAAATTATGGTTAGTGCTGCAAAAAGAAAATTTAGTGCATGTTTTAAGTGAGATCTCAAATCCTCTTCTATTTCATTAGAAAATTCTGACATGCAGACTGAAACAATCACTTTCAACACCAGCAGTAGACTTCCAGTTAACTCCTTGGTGAGCAGTAGCTTTACTACAGTAATCTAATGACCAACGAGAGTGCTAACATTCTGAATTTATGGCAAATGTGTGACACATCTGAATGCCTTCTTGATGGAATCAAAGTAAAAAACTGAAAGCATTTCCTACTGAGGAGACTGCAGTAAATGAGGAAATTAGGAAACTTCATAACAAAGAAGTCTTCCAAGATGGCCACCAGTGAAAAAGAGCCCAAATGTAGCACAAATATTATCCAGATGTAGCCCACATATAGCCCAATGACAAAAGTGTGCAAAACACTTTTATTTTTAGTTTTTGCAGTTTTATGTAGTGCAGACTGGTCAGGTATTGGAGCGTTGCATCTTAAAACATGACCCCCTACACTACAAAAACACCACTGCACTACCCTAAACCCTAAAACACTATCCCCAGCACGACCCCCTACACTACACAAGCACCACTGCACTATCCTAAACCATAAAACACTACCCCCGCATGACCCCTACACTACACAAACACCACTGCACTACCCTAAACCCTAAAACACTACCCCAACACCACTGCACTAACCTAAATCCTAAAACACTACCCCCAGCACGACCCCCTACACTACCCAAACACCACTGCTCTACCCTAAAACATGACCCCCTACACTACACAAACACCACTGCACTACCCTAAACCCTAAAACACTACCCCCAGCATGACCCCCTACACTACACAAGCACCACTGCACTACCCTAAACCCTAAAACACTACCCCCAGCACGACCCCCTACACTACACAAACACCACTGCACTACCTTAAACCCTAAAACACTACCCCAGCACGACCCCCTACACTACCCAAACACCACTGCACTAACCTAAATCCTAAAACACTATCCCCAGCATGACCCCCTACACTACCCAAACACCACTGCACTACCCTAAAACATGACCCCCTACACTACACAAACACAACTGCACTACCCTAAACCCTAAAACACTACCCCCAGCACGACCCCCTACACTACACAAGCACCACTGCACTACCCTAAACCCTAAAACACTACCCCCAGCACGACCTCCTACACTGCCCGAACACCACTGCACTGCCCTAAACCCTGAAACACCAGCCCCTGCACGACCCCTACACTGCCCGAACACCACTGCACTGCCCTAAACCCTGAAACACCAACCCTAGCACGACCCCTACACTGCCCGAACACCACTGCACTGCCCTAAACCCTGAAACACCAACCCTAGCACGACCCCCTACACTGCCCGAACACCACTGCACTGCCGTAAACCCTGAAACACCACCCCCTTCACGACCCCCTACACTGCCCGAACACCACTGCACTGCCCTAAACCCTGAAACACTACCCCCAGCAAGACCCCCTACACTGCCCGAACACCACTGCACTGCCCTAAACCCTGAAACATCACCCCCAGCAAGACCCCCTACACTGCCCGAACACCACTGCCCTAAACCCTGAAACACCACCCCCAGCACGACCCCCTACACTGCCCAAACACCACTGCACTGCCCTAAACCTGAAACACCACCCCCAGCAAGACCACCTACACTGGCCGTACACCACTGCACTGCCCTAAACCCTGAAACACCACCCCCTGCACGACCCCCTACACTGCCCGAACACTACTGCACTGCCCTAAACCCTGAAACACCATCCCCAGCACGACCACCTACACTGCACGAACACCACTGCACTGCCATAAACCCTGAAACACTATCCCCAGCAAGACCCCCTACACTGCACAAACACCACTGCACTGCCCTAAACCCTGAAACATCACCCCAAGCAAGACCCCCTACACTGCCCGAACAACACTGCCCTAAACCCTGAAACGCCACCCCCAGCAAGACCCCTACACTGCCCGAACACCACTGCACTGCCCTAAACCCTGAAACACCAGCCCCAGCACGACCCCTACACTGCCCGAACACCACTGCACTGCCCTAAACCCTGAAACACCACCCCCTGCACGACCCCCTACACTGCCCGAACACCACTGCACTGCCCTAAACCCTGAAACACCACCCCCAGCACGACCCCCTACACTGCCCGAACACCACTGCACTGCCCTAAACCCTGAAACACCACCCCCTGCACGATCACCTACACTGCCCAAACACAACTGCACTGCCCTAAACCCTGAAACACCACCCCCAGCACGACCCCCTACACTGCACGAACACCACTGCACTGCCCTAAACCCCGAAACACTACCCCCAGCAAGACCCCCTACACTGCCTGAACACCAATGCACTGCCCTAAACCCTGAAACATCACCCCCAGCAAGACCCCCTACACTGCCCGAACACCACTGCCCTAAACCCTGAAACACCACCCCCAGCAAGACCCCCTACACTGCCCGAACACCACTGCACTGCCCTAAACCCTGAAACACCACCCCCAGCATGACCCCCTACACTGCCCAAACACCACTGCACTGCCCTAAACCCTGAAACACCACCCCCAGCACGACCCCCTACACTGCCTGAACACCACTGCACTGCCCTAAACCATGAAACGCCAGCCCCAGCACGACCCCCTACACTGCCCGAACACCACTGCACTGCCCTAAACCCTGAAACACCACCCCCAGCACGACCCCCTACACTGCCCGAACACCACTGCACTGCCCTAAACCCTGAAACACCAGCCCCAGCACAACCCTGTACACTGCCCGAACACCACTGCACTGCCCTAAACCCTGAAACACCAGTCCCAGCACGACCGCCTACACTGCCCGAAAACCACTGCACTGCCCTAAACCCTGAAACACCAGCCCCAGCACGACCCCTACACTGCCCGAACACCACTGCACTACCCTAAACCCTGAAACACCAGCCCCAGCAAGACCCCTTACACTGCCCGAACACCACTGCACTGCCCTAAACCCTGAAACACCACCCCCAGCAAGACCCCTACACTGCTCGAACACCACTGCACTAAAGCCTGAAACACCACCCCCAGCAAGACCACCTACACTGGCCGAACACCACTGCACTGCTCTAAACCCTGAAACACCACCGCCTACACGACCCCCTACACTGCCCAAACACCACTGCACTGCCCTAAACCCTGAAACACCACCCCCTGCATGACCCCCTACACTGCCCGAACACCACTGCACTGCCCTAAACCCTGAAACACCACCCCCTGCACGACCTCCTACACTGCCGGAACACCACTGCACTGCCCTAAACCCTGAAACACCACCCCCAGCACGACCCCCTACACTGCCCGAACACCACTGCACTGCCCTAAACCCTGAAACATCAACCCCAGCAAGACCCCCTACACTGCCTGAACACCACTGCCCTAAACCCTGAAACACCACCCCCTACACTGCACGAACACCACTGCACTAAACCCTGAAACACCACCTCCAGCAAAACCCCCTACACTGCCTGAACACCATTGCTCTGCCCTAAATCCTGAAACACTAGCCCCAGCACGACCCCCTACACTGCCCGAACACCACTGCACTGCCCTAAACCCTGAAACACCAGCCCCAGCAAGACCCCCTACACTGCCCGAACACCACTGCACTGCCCTAAACCCTGAAACACCAGCCCCAGCACGACCCCCTACACTGCCCGAACACCACTGCACTGCCCTAAACCCTGAATCACCACCCGTGCATGACCCCCTACACTGCCCGAACACCACTGCACTGCCCTAAACCCTGAAACACCACCCCCTGCACCACACCCTACACTGCCCGAACACCACTGCACTGCCCTAAACCCTGAAACACCACCCCTGCACCGCCCCCTACACTGCCCGAACACCACTGCACTGCCATAAACCCTGAAACACCACCCCCAGCACGACCCCCTTTACTGCTCGAAAACCACTGCACTGCCCTAAACCCTGAAACACCAGCCCCAGCAAGACCCCCTACACTGCCCGAACACCACTGCACTGCCCTAAACCCTGAAACACCAGCCCCAGCATGACCCCCTACACTGCCCGAACACCACTGCACTGCCCTAAACCCTGATACACCAGCCCCAGCACGACCACCTACACTGCCTGAACACCACTGCACTGCCCTAAACCCTGAAACACCAGCCCCAGCACGACCCCCTACACTGCCCGAACACCACTGCACTGCCCTAAACCCTGAAACACCAGCCCAAGCACGACCCCCTACACTGCCCGAACACCACTGTACTGCCCTAAACCCTGAAACACCAGCCCCAGCACGACCCCCTACACTGCCCGAACGCCACTGCACTGCCCTAAACCCTGAAACACCACCCCCTTCACGACCCCCTACACTGCCCGAACACCACTGCACTGCCCTAAACCCTGAAACACCACCCCCAGCACGACCCCCTACACTGCCCGAACACCACTGCACTAAACCCTGAAACACCAGCCCCAGCACAACCCCGTACACTGCCCGAACACCACTGCACTGCCCTAAACCCTGAAACACCAGTCCCAGCACGACCGCCTACACTGCCCGAAAACCACTGCACTGCCCTAAACCCTGAAACACCAGCCCCAGCACGACCCCCTACACTGCCCGAACACCACTGCACTACCCTAAACCCTGAAACACCAGCCCCAGCAAGACCCCTTACACTGCCCGAACACCACTGTACTGCCCTAAACCCTGAAACACCACCCCCAGCAAGACCCCCTACACTGCTCGAACACCACTGCACTAAAGCCTGAAACACCACCCCCAGCAAGACCACCTACACTGGCCGAACACCACTGCACTGCCCTAAACCCTGAAACACCACCCCCTACACAACCCCCTACACTGCCCAAACACCACTGCACTGCCCTAAACCCTGAAACACCACCCCTGCATGACCCCCTACACTGCCCGAACACCACTGCACTGCCCTAAACCCTGAAACACCACCCCCTGCACGACCTCCTACACTGCCGGAACACCACTGCACTGCCCTAAACCCTGAAACACCACCCCGAGCACGACCCCCTACACTGCCCGAACACCACTGCACTGCCCTAAACCCTGAAACATCAACCCCAGCAAGACCCCCTACACTGCCTGAACACCACTGCCCTAAACCCTGAAACACCACCCCCTACACTGCCCGAACACCACTGCACTGCCCTAAACCCTGAAACACCACCCCCTGCATGACCCCCTACACTGCCCGAACACCACTGCACTGCCCTAAACCCTGAAACACCACCCCTGCACCACACCCTACACTGCCCGAACACCACTGCACTGCCCTAAACCCTGAAACACCACCCCCTGCACCGCCCCCTACACTGCCCGAACACCACTGCACTGCCATAAACCCTGAAACACCACCCCCTGCACCACACCCTACACTGCCCGAACACCACTGCACTGCCCTAAACCCTGAAACACCACCCCCTGCACCGCCCCCTACACTGCCCGAACACCACTGCACTGCCCCAAACCCTGAAACACCACCCCAGGCACGACCCCCTACACTGCCCGAACACCACTGCCCTAAACCCTGAAACACCACCCCCTGCACGACCCCCTACACTGCCCGAACACCACTGCACTGCCCTAAACCCTGAAACACCACCCCCTACACTGCCCGAACACCACTGCACTGCCCTAAACCCTGAAACACCACCCCCAGCACGACCCCCTACACTGCCCGAACACCACTGCACTGCCCTAAACCCTAAAACACCACCCCCAGCATTACCCCCTACACTGCCCAAACACCACTGCACTGCCCTAAACCCTAGAACACTACCCCCAGCACGACCCCCTACACTACCCGAACACCACTGCACTACCCTAAACCCTAAAATACTACCCCCAGCACAACCCCCTACACTACCCGAACACGACTGCACTGCCCTAAACCCTCAAACACTCCCCCAGCACGACCCCCTACACTACCCGAACACCACTGCACTGCCCTAAACCCTAAAACACTCCCCCAGCACGACCCCCTACACTACCCAAACACCACTGCACTGCCCTAAACCCTAAAACACTCCCCCAGCACGACCCCCTACACTTCCCAAACACCACTGCACTGCCCTAAACCCTAAAACACTACCCCCGCATGACCCCCTGCACTACCCAAACACCAATGCACTACCCTAATCCCTAAAACACTACCCCCCGCATGACCCCTACACTACCCTAAACCACTACCCCCCGCACGACTCCCTACACTACCCAAAGACCACTGCACTACCCTAAACCCTAAAACACGACCTCCTACACTACACAAACACCACTGCACTACCCTAAACCCTAAAACACTACCCCCTACACTACACAAACACCACTGCACTACCCTAAACCCTAAAAAACTACCCCCAGCACGAACCGCTACACTACCCAAACACCACTGCACTACCCTAAACCCTAAAAAACTACCCCCAGCAGTACCCCTACACTACCCAAACACCACTGCACTACCCTAAACCCTAAAACACTACCCCCAGCAGTACCCCCTACACTACCCAAACACCACTGCACTACCGTAAATCACTACCCCCAGCACGACCCCATACACTACCCAAACACCACTGCACTACCCTAAACCCTAAAACACTACCCCAGCACGACCCCCTACACTACCCAAACACCACTGCACTACCCTAAACCCTAAAACACTCCCCCAGCACGACTCCCTACACTACCCAAACACCACTGCACTACCCTAAACCCTAAATCTACCCCAGCATGACCCCCTACACTACACAAACACCACTGCACTACCCTAAACCCTAAAACACTACCCCCAGCACGACCCTCTTCACTACCTAAACACAACTGCACAATTTGTTACAGGCGTTGCAACGCAGGCCTGTGGTGCTTACTGGAAGTACCTAGTGGGCTAGTTGGGCCCCAGGGACCCTCAGGATTCAAGGTGACCTAATCCCCCAACTTAAAACGCACCACGGGGCGCGTTTGCACAGTGGTGAAGGGAGGGGGCGGGGCCTCAGGTGACATGTGCGCAAACACGCCCTGTGGTGGGTTTTAAGTTGGGGAATTAATTCCCTTTGAATCCTGAGGGACCCTGGAGGCCAACTAGCCCACCAGGTACCTTCAGTAAGCACAACAGAGTTGCGTTGCAGAGAGGTGAAAAAGGTGCGTGGCCTCGGAACGCCTCTCTGCAACTCAGCTCTGTGGTCCTAACTGTAGGTACCTGGGGGGCTAGTTGGGCGCGTTTGCACACATGTCACCTCAGGCCCCCCTCCCTTCACCACTGTGCAAACGCGCCCTGTAGCGCGTTTTAAGAGGTAGTTTTAATCCCCCTGCCCTATTATGTACTAGGAACTTGCAGAGGATGTCATGCTAATCACAGGGGTACCCCAACGCATAGTGTTCCCTAGTGTATGTAGGTGTTTTCACTGTATTCTAAGTGTCTTTTAGCATAGCACTGGCTCTGGTTAGTCAGAGTCAGTTACCACCAGTACCCGTCTGAAAAAGTTGTGGGCACAGGATGAATTTGCAACAAGGCCTCTTTCTGCTCCTCTGTTGGTTCTTTCTGCACATCTTTTGCTTCTTTCTGTGCGTTTTTTCTTCTTTCTTCACATGTCCTACCTCTGTAGGCATAGTTAGAAACTAGCATTTAAAAAAACCTTTGAAATTCACTATAACGAGGGAATTTCTATGGTTTTGTACGAGTGAAATGTCCAACTAACTATAACTGTCCCTAAAACCTATGGTTTTTTCAGTGAATATATATATATATACATATTCACTGAAAAAACCATAGGTTTCAGATATGTTATAGTTAGAAATTAGCATTTAAAAAACCTTTGAAATTCACTGAAAAAACCATAGGTTTTAGGGACAGTTATAGTTAGTTGGACATTTTACTCGTACAAAACCCGTGAAATTCCCCGTTATAGTTAGTTCAGCTAACTATAACTCGCGCCCCGCAATGCACTGCTGATGACGTCACATATTACATCACTCATGACATGGTCAGTGACATCACTGATGACATCACTGATGACATCTCAAATGACATCACTGATGACATCATCCAGTGACTGTGTGTTTCTGTAAAGTTTAAATATTTTTAATATATATAGGAAAAGACGTATTGAAGAATGAGTGGGTGTGTAAGTGTCTGTATGGATGATTTAGTAGGTGCGTGACTGACTCTATAAGTGAGTGATTTAACGTATCTTACTGAATGCATGGGTTAGTGACTAAACTGGGTGAATGTCTGTATCCGTCTGTCTATTGCTGTGTAAGTGGCTGCATGGGTTTGTGAATAGCTACATGAGTGTCTATAAGAGTTATTGATTTGTTGTCTGAGTATCTGTATGGGTGCCTGAGTGTTTGTGTGGATGGGGTGTGTGCGACTGTGCATAGATGTGTGAGTGGGTGATTCACTGGGTGGATGGTTTCAAGAGTGCATCTGTGATAGACTGTATGGGTGGGTAAGTGTGTGTAAGAGTGTGTTAGTGAGTGAATGTATGTCCCAGTGGTACATGTGTGAGTAACTACATATGTGAAAGGCAGTATATATGTGTGTTGGAGTATATAAATAGCTATAAGCGAGAGTGAGTGATTGTGATAGTGGCTGTATGGATGAGTGTGTGCTTGTATCAGTGATTATATAAGAGCGTAACAATGTGCTAGTATTTGTATGATTAAGTGAGCTGGTGTGTGTATAACTGTATAGGTGAGTAAATGGCAGTGTGTTTAATTATTTGCATGACTGACTAGGTGTGTGAGTACCTCTATGGATGAGTGGCAGTGTTTGAGTGTCTATATAGGAGTAAGAGTGCATATGATAGTCCTGTACTGAGTGACCATAAGTATGAGTGACTGTACGGGTGAGTGAGTGGATGTGTGTGTGTAGACCTAAGAATCAGTGAGTGGGTATGTAGTTATTGGTGTTGGAGTGTCTATGGTTTTGCGAATGGCAGTCTGTAATTTAGATTGGGTGTATCAAAGGTTATATTAGGGTGTGAAGAGCTGCATCAGATTATCACGTGGATGATGTCATCAGTGATGTCATTTGAGATGTCATCAGTGATGTCATCAGTGATGTCACTGACCATGTCATGAGTGATGTAATATGTGACGTCATCAGCAGTGCATTGCGGGAGCGCGAGTTATAGTTAGCTGAACTAACTATAACGGGGGAATTTCACAGGTTTTGTACGAGTAAAATGTCCAACTAACTATAACTGTCCCTAAAACCTATGGTTTTTTCAGTGAATTTCAAAGGTTTTTTAAATGCTAATTTCTAACTATAACATATCTGAAACCTATGGTTTTTTCAGTGAATTTCAAAGGTTTTTTAAATGCTAATTCCTAACTATAACATGTCTGAAACCTACGGTTTTTTCAGTGAATTTCAAAGGTTTTGTAAATGACAATTTTTAAATGTATTAATTGTTATATTAATTTTTTTCATACTGATTTACTACATTTTTAGAAACAATTTTTTTTACATATTTTATTTTTTAAATTACATTGTAATTACATTATACATTACATTACAAAAAATACTTTCTCAGAATGAATTACTTTAGTTTAAATACTTTGCACATAGGCAATAGACTTTTAAGTACAGTAGTTACAGTTGTTGCAATGGGCAACACATTTTCAAACACAATGCAACATTCAGCTCAATGTGAATTTCTAGTTAAATGCAATTAGTTACTTTATGGATTACTTTTCTAACCACAGGACTGGATCCTAGATTCAGTCCTGGTACATCTCCTGTAAACAGTTGAGTAAAAGCGTTTTGGTTACAGTCGTGATTTTTAAGGAATATTATTGTATTTTAAAAGTTGACACTTAGAAACTTTTTCTCATAGAATCACCAATGTTATCCTATGGAAGGAAATTCACTTAGCAGGTAAAAACTGTTATTGTTACTTTTTCTTACTCAGTGTTGGATCCTGGATCCAGCACTGGTGCATCTCCTGTAAACAGTTGAAAGAATGCGTTTAAGTCATACAGGCGATTTTTAAGGAATATTTGTAGTTTGTGAAAATCGACACTTTGAAACTTTTCTGCTGAAAACCAGACAATGGATTCCTATGGAAGAAAATATAAGTTACTGGTAAGTACGGTTAAAATTACTTTTCAGGGTCAGTGCTGGGCTAAAAGATGCAGCACTGGGTTCTCTCCTGATAACAGGTGAGTAAATTGGAATTCGTACTTTGGTTGATTTTAGAGGAATATTATAAAGTTCCAAAACTCCACACTTAGAAGAATTTCCAAGTGAAACCAGTCAATGTTAGCCTATGAAGGAAATTCAAGTTACCGGTAAGTATGGTTAAAATTACTTTTCAGGACCAGTACTGGGCTGAAAGATGCAGCACTGAGGTCTCTCCTGATAACAGGTGAGTAAATCAGAATTCGGATTTCGGCTGATTTTAGAGGAATATTTGTATGTTTCAAAAATCAACACTTAGAAACATTTTCAGCAAAAAGCAGGCAATGATATCCTATGGAAGGAAATTCAAGTTGATTTTAGAGGAATATTTTAAAGTTCCAAAACTCCACACTTAGAAGAATTTCCAAGTGAAACCAGTCAATGTTAGCCTATGGAAGGAAATTCAAGTTACTGGTAAGTACGGTTAAAATTACTTTTCAGGACCAGTACTGGGCTGAAAGATACAGCACTGAGGTCTCTCCTTATAACAGGTCAGTAAATCGGAATTCGTATTTCGGCTGATTTTAGAGGAATATTTTAAAGTTCCAAAACTCCACACTTAGAAGAATTTCCAAGTGAAACCAGTCAATGTTAGCCTATGAAGGAAATTCAAGTTACCGGTAAGTACGGTTAAAATTACTTTTCAGGACCAGTACTGGGCTGAAAGATGCAGCACTGAGGTCTCTCCTGATAACAGGTGAGTAAATCGGAATTCGTAGTAAGGCAGATTTTAGAGGAATATTTGCACAATGGTGAAGGGAGGGGCGGGGCCTGAGGTGACATCTGTGCAAACGCGCCCCGTTTTAAGTTGGGGGATTAAGTCCCTTGAATCATGAGGTTCCCTAGGGGCCAACTAGCCCACCATGAACCTCCAGTATGCGCCAGGGGCTGCGTTGCAGAGACGTGTAGAGAGGTCACACCCCTTTTACACCTCTCTGCAACGCAGCTCTGTGGTGCTTTCTGGATGTACCTGTTGGGCTAGTTGGCCCCCAGGGACCCTCAGGATTGAAGGGGATTTAATCCCCCATCTTAAAACGCGCCACGGGGCCTGTTTGCACACATGTCACCTGAAGCCCCGCCCCCTCCCTTCACCACTGTGCAAACGCGCCCTGTGGCGCGTTTTAAGTTGGGGATTAAGTCCCCTTGAATCCTGAGGGTCCCTGGAGTCCAACTAGCCCACCATATACCTCAAAAAGCGCCACAGAGCTGCGTTGCAGAGAGGTGTAAAAGGGCGTGGCCTATGTACACGTCTCTGCAAGGCAGCCCCTGGCGCATACTGGAGGTTCCTGGTGGGCTAGTTGGCCCCAGGGACCCCCAGTATTCAAGGGAATTTGTTCCCCCTCTGCAAACGTGCCAGGGGCGCATTTGCAGAGTACTGCAGGGAGGGCGGCGGGCCTCCGGCACGATGCCGGTCGTTTTTTAATTTTTTCGTTTTTTTTTTTTTTTAATGGGAGGGGGGCTGCGTGGCCCCCCTTCCCTTGCCCACTTTTGGCCCCGGGGACCCCATCCCCCGGGGACACGGGGAGCCGGCGGGACTGTGGGGGGTTTGGGGACCCCCCCACAGTCCTCAACCAGAGGCCAGGCCCCGGGGGATGGGGTCCCCGGGGCCATAAGTGGCCCGGGAGGGGGGCCACGCGGCCCCCTCCCCAGAAATTATAAAAGAAAAAAAAAAAGGCCTGCCCCGGGGATGGGGTCCCCGGGGCAAAGGAGGCCTGAGGAGGGGGCCACGCAGCCCCCTCCTTAAAAGGAATGTTAAAGTGTGGCCATGCCCCGGGGGATGGGGCCCCGGGGCAGTTTTCGGCCAGGGAGGGGGCCCACGCGGCCCCCTTCCAGTTTAATTTTAATTAAAAAAAAAAGGGGGTAAGGCCCTGGGGGATGGGGTCCCCAGGGCCCAAAAATAAGAAAAAGGAAGGGGGGCCACACAGCCCCCCTTCAGGGGAAAAAAATTAAAATACACGATCGGGCCGCAGGCCCCGCCCCTTCCTTCACCACTCTGCAAGCGCGCCCCCTGGCGCGTTTGCAGATGGGAAGTAATTCCCCTTGAATACTGGGGGTCCCTGGGGGCCAACTAGCCCACCAGGAACCTCCAGTATGCGCCAGGGGCTGCGTTGCAGAGAGGTGTACAGAGGCCACGCCCTTTATACACCTCTCTGCAACGCAGCTCTGTGGCGCTTTTGGAGGTACATGGTGGGCTAGTTGGCTCCCAGGAACCCTCAGGATTCAAGGGGACTTAATCCCCCAACTTAAACCGCGCCACGGAGCGCGTTTGCACAGTGGTGAAGGGAGGGGGCGGGGCTTCAGGTGACATGTGTGCAAACAGGTCCCGTGGCGCGTTTTAAGATGGGGAATTAAATCCCCTTCAATCCTGAGGGTCCCTGGGGCCAACTAGCCCAACAGGTACATCCAGAAAGCGCCACAGAGCTGCGTTGCAGAGAGGTGTAAAAGGGGTGTGGCCTCTCTACACGTCTCTGCAACGCAGCCCCTGGCGCATACTGGAGGTTCCTGGTGGGCTAGTTGGCCCCTAGGGACCCTCATGATTCAAGGGGACTTAATCCCCCAACTTAAAACGCGCCACGGGGCGCGTTTGCACAGATGTCACCTCAGGCCCCGCCCCCTCCCTTCACCATTGTGCAAATATTCCTCTAAAATCTGCCGAACTACGAATTCAGATTTACTCACCTGTTATCAGGCGAGACCTCAGTGCTGCATCTTTCAGCCCAGTACTAATCCTGAAAAGTAATTTTAACCGTACTTACCAGTAACTTGAATTTCCTTCCATAGGATATCATTGCCTGCTTTTTGCTGAAAAAGTTTCTAAGTGTTGATTTTTGAAACATACAAATATTCCTCTAAAATCTGCCGAAATACGAATTCCGATTTACTCACCTGTTATCAGGAGAGACCTCAGTGCTGTATCTTTCAGCCCAGTACTGGTCCTGAAAAGTAATTTTAACCGTACTTACCAGTAACTTGAATTTCCTTCCATAGGCTAACATTGACTGGTTTCACTTGGAAATTCTTCTAAGTGTGGAGTTTTGGAACTTTAAAATATTCCTCTAAAATCAGCCGAAATACGAATTCCGATTTACTCACCTGTTATCAGGAGAGACCTCAGTGCTGCATCTTTTAGCCCAGCACTGACCCTGAAAAGTAATTTTAACCGTACTTACCAGTAACTTATATTTTCTTCCATAGGAATCCATTGTCTGGTTTTCAGCTGAAAAGTTTTTCAGTGTCGATTTTTACAAACTACAAATATTCCTTAAAAATCGCCTGTATGACTTAAACGCATTCTTTCAACTGTTTACAGGAGATGCACCAGTGCTGGATCCAGGATCCAACACTGAGTAAGAAAAAGTAACGATAACAGTTTTTACCTGCTAAGTGAATTTCCTTCCATAGGATAACATTGGTGATTCTATGAGAAAAAGTTTCTGTCAACTTTTAAAATACAATAATATTCCTTAAAAATCACTACTGTAACCAAAACGCTTTTACTCAACTGTTTACAGGAGATGTCCCAGGACTGAATCTAGGATCCAGTCCTGTGGTTAGAAAAGTAATCCATAAAGTAACTAATTGCATTTAACTAGAAATTCACATTGAGCTGAATGTTGCATTGTGTTTGAAAATGTGTTGCCCATTGCAACAACTGTAACTACTGTACTTAAAAGTCTATTGCCTATGTGCAAAGTATTTAAACTAAAGTAATTCATTCTGAGAAAGTATTTTTTGTAATGTATAATATAATTACAATGTAATTTAAAAAATAAAAAAGTTAAAAAAAATGTTTCTAAAAATGTAGTAAATCAGTATGAAAAAAATAAATATAACAATTAATACATTTAAAAATTGTCATTTACAAAACCTTTGAAATTCACTGAAAAAACTGTAGGTTTCAGACATGTTATAGTTAGGAATTAGCATTTAAAAACCTTTGAAATTCACTGAAAAAACCATAGGTTTCAGACACGTTATAGTTAGAAATTAGCATTTAAAAAACCTTTGAAATTCACTGAAAAAACCATAGGTTTCAGGCACGTTATAGTTAGAAATTTGCATTTAAAAAACCTTAGAAATTCACTGAAAAAACCATAAGGTTTTAGGGACAGTTATAGTTAGTTGGACATTGCACTCGTACAAACCCCGTGAAATTCCCCGTTATAGTTAGTTCAGGTAACTATAACTCGCGCCCCGCAATGCACTGCTGATGACGTCACATATTACATCACTCATGACATGGTCAGTGACATCACTGATGACATCACTGATGACATCTCAAATGACATCACTGATGACATCACTGATGACATCATCCATGTGAGAATTTAATGCATCTTCTCACACCCTAATATAAGTTTTGAAACACCCACTCTAAATTACAGACTGCCATTCTCAAAACCATACACACTCCAATACCAATAAGTACATACCCACTCACTGATTCTTAGGTCTACACACACACATCTACTCACTCACCCGTACAGTCACTCATACTTACAGTCACTCAGTACAGGACTATCATATGCACTCATACACCTATATAAACACTCACACAACGCAACTCATCCATAGAGGTATTCACACACCTAGTCAGTCATGCAAATAATTAATCACACTCCAATTTACTCACCTATACAGTTATACACACCAGCTCACTTACTCATAAAAATACTAGCACATTCTTACGCTCCTATGCAATCACTGATGCAAGCACACACTCATCCATATAGCCACTCTCACAATCACACACTCTCACTTATAGCCATTTATATACTCCAACACACATATATACTGCCTTTCACATATGTAGTTACTCACACATGTACCACTGAGATATACATTCAATCACTAATACACCCATACACACACTCACCCACCCATACAGTCCATCACAGACGCACTCTTGAAACCATGCACCCAGTGAATCACCCACTCACACATCTATGCACAGAGTCACACACACCCCACCCACACAAACACTGAGGCACCCATACAGATACTCAGAGAACCAATCCATAACCCATATAGACACTCATTTAGCTAGTCAGAAACCCATGCAGTTGCTTACACAACAACAGACAGACGGATACAGACATTCACACAGTTTAGTCACTCACCCATGCATCCAGTAAGATACGTTTAATCACTCACTTATAGACTCAGTCACGCACCTACTAAATCATCCATTCAGGCGCTTCTACACCCACTCATTCTTCAATACGCCTTTCCCTAAATATATTAAACATATTTAAACTTTACAGAAACACACAGTCACTGGATGATGTCATCAGTGATGTCATCAGTGATGTCATTTGAGATGTCATCAGTGATGTCATCAGTGATGTCACTGACCATGTCATGAGTGATGTAATATGTGACGTCATCAGCAGTGCATTGCGGGGGCGCGAGTTATAGTTACCTGAACTAACTATAACGGGGGAATTTCACGGGTTTTGTACGAGTGCAATGTCCAACTAACTATAACTGTCCCTAAAACCTTATGGGTTTTTCAGTGAATTTCTAAGGTTTTTTAAATTAAAATTTCTAACTATAACGTGCCTGAAACCTATGGTTTTTTCAGTGAATATATATATATATATATATATATATATATATATATATACCAACATCGATTTCAAGAAGTCTCCAAGAAAAACACCAGAGCCCAGATCCATATGCGTGGAAGTTTTAGTTTATTCCAGTGGCAAATGACCGACGCGTTTCGGAACAGCCGTTCCTTTATCACGGGTCAATACATGTTTGTAACAACATCAAACTTATACTAGTCACATGACATCTTGAAATGATATAAAAATAGGACTACTACACCACATCTTGGGAGGTCAACATAAGCAGCCATTTTGAAGTGGTAAATCAACCACTTTAAAGTCCATGATTTGTTTTAATACCAAACTTGGTATTCTTGTCAGAAATATACAGTAATTAAAAAATGTCAGAACATGCAGTAATTAAACAATTACATTGTCGCACAATTCCACCCAAGTGGGCTACTGACAAATAATTACATGTATGGCTATAATATTGCACCTTATATACAGTATATACAACAATCGTAAAAATCAATCGAACACACAATTCTGCCCCAGTGGGCTAATGACTCCTACAGATATTTTAGGCTCTTTTACGTTCTCCTCATCACAGTGATGATGGTTTCTCCGTCTCCTATGAAAAATGTAAAATAAAAAATCAGTGAATAATGCTAATACAATAACTACAAACTACATCCAGGGGGACAAGATACATTTCAATACTGCTTCATAACCTAGTTCATATTTTCAACCCAAATGTACAGAAAGTTCTTCATCTTTATTTAAACCGTTAGGACACATCGTTTCGTACTTGATGATCATTTTCGATTCCAGTCGCCTTAATTCTTTCAGTCTGTTCCCTCCCCTTTCGGAGATAGGAATACGGTCTAATGCACAATATTTCAGTAAGTTGACATTTTTATCATGTACATCCTTAAAATGTCTGGCAATGGGATATTGCCTATACTCATTTACAATGGCTCTTCTGTGTTCAAGGACACGTGTCTTAACTTGATGCATCGTGCTACCAATGTAAATGAGAGGACAAGGGCAAATCAGTGCATACACTACAAAATCCGATTTACATGTTAAGTGTTTTTGAATAGTAAACGGTTTTTGACCTTTAGATAGTGTAATTTGTTTAGCATTACTGCTGAATTTGCACGCTTTGCATGATCTACAGGTAAAGAAACCCTTAACTGCTTGTCTATCTACATTCTTCTGAATCATATTGTTGCACAGTGTGTCGCTAAGGGAAGTGCATTTTCTGAACGTGAGTTGTGGGTTCTCACCCAGACACTCCTTTAAAGTATTGTCAGTCAAAAGTGTATTCCAATACTTTTTAAGACACTTTCTAACTCCCCAAGCTTGCTCACTATATGTTGTGATAAAGCGTATGGGCTCTTCCTTTGACACGTCTTTAATTTTGTCCTGTAATAAATCATTCCTACTGCTCAAACTGACCTTATCACAAGCCTGTTTGATAGTTTTCATGGAATAGCCTCCTTCTGAAAAACGGGTTACCATGTTTTTCATCTCAACAATAAATTCTGTTTCTGAGCTGCAGTTTCTCTTCGCTCGTGCTAATTCACCAAATGGTATGCTGTTAATCAAATTCCGTGGGTGACAGCTGTCAGCATGTAGCAGACTGTTACCTGCCATGACTTTCCTAAAAAGTTTGCTTTCAAGTCTATTGCCATTGACTTTTAATTCCACATCTAAAAATTCTATTTTCTCTTTGTCAATCATATGTGTAAACTTCAAGTTCAACTCGTTTACATTAAGAGACTCCACAAATTTTATGGCTTTTGTTTCTGGGCCTCTCCAGATGCAGAATATGTCGTCAATATAACGCGCCCAGAGGACAACATTCTGGGAAAAGGCATTGTTCTTACTCGCCACCTGCTCCTCCCACCAGCCGAGGTACAAACCAGCGTAGCTGGGGGCGAAGCAGGTTCCCATAGCCGTCCCCTGGGTTTGGAGATAGATCACATGGTTGAACAGAAAGTAATTGTTGATTAAACATGCTTCCATGTGCGACAATGTAATTGTTTAATTACTGCATGTACTGACATTTTTTAATTACTGTATATTTCTGACAAGAATACCAAGTTTGGTATTGAAACAAATCATGGACTTTAAAGTGGTTGATTTACCAATTCAAAATGGCTGCTTATGTTGACCTCCCAAGATGTGGTGTAGTAGTCCTATTTTTATGTCATTTCAAGATGTCATGTGACTAGTATAAGTTTGATGTTGTTACAAACGTGTATTGACCCATGATAAAGGAACGGCTGTTCCGAAACGCGTCGGGCGTTTGCCACTGGAATAAACTAAAACTTCCACGCATATGGATCTGGGCTCTGGTGTTTTTCTTGGAGACTTCCTGAAATCGATGTTGGTATAATACGAGGTTCGCAACCTCGCCGGAGCCCGCCGTCCTTTGAGGCAGAGTACACGCGACTTTTTCTGTTGATATATATATATATATATATATATATATATATATATAGGATGACAATATTTTTGACAATGATATTTTTGTCACGATATTTTGGTATGGCGATATTATAGGGGGAAATATTATGTCAGTGAACCACTCACTTAACCTGTGCTTTATCCTCTGTTAACATGGCACAAAGCAGTTAGGCTTAACTTGAGTATTTATGCACCACACAAACTTGGGCCACTGAAAAGTTGCTTTTAAAGTCTAAATTGAAGAATTTTGTTGGCAGTCGAGGAGGTCACTAGAAGAAGGCTTAGCGTCCAGGACAGTTGTTACAGGAATGCAAAGAGCAGGCCGGGTGTTTCGGATGGACGTCACTGACAGTCAAAATAATTATTTGTTGGGAAATAACATTTACAATAGGATCCTGTGCAAGTATATACTTTCTTTCCTGAACAATTTCACCTGCTTTTAGATAGTTTAAGTCATGCTGATATATTGAGAAGTAAGATTGATTCAACATATTGGTAAAAATCCCAGAAACTTGAATTCTGTTTTTATATAGTTTAAATAAGACAAATCTGGAAATATGTTATGCAATCTCTACAATGCAGTAAATAGATCCAGGCCTGGCTGAAATTTCAATTTCAACAGCATATTTAACGTCATTTTGGTAATTTAGCTTAATGCAATTTACTTGTAATTAGCCAGATTACTCTGCCACGTCAAATAATGATACTCCAGTCCGCATGAGCAGCATCTTCCCAACAAGAGTGGCTTCTTCCCAACGTGAACGCTAGCTCCATTAACTCGGCTGCTCAAGAAAAATTTCAGGTATATTTTTTACCCGAGGGGACTGTTCAGGTAGTTTTTGAGCATCTACAAAACTGAACGCGAACAGCAATTCTTTCAATGGGAGCTATCAAGAAATCAACCCAAAATTACATTTTCCAGTTGAATTTTTACTCGAACTGACCGGGTAATTTTTTGACCTAAACGAAAAAACTACATTCTCTTAAGGAATCCTCTCACTTATTACAACTCATTAAATAATTGGAACATGAATTCTGTTCTGCAAATCATAAGCTATGACCTATTGATGCCCCCAAAAGATGAAGATCTTTCTGAATGCAATAATGATAAAACTATTTCCATTGTTAACAACTTTGCTAAGATTCTTGCTCTCTGCATTAATGGCTTCAACCCTCCTCTAGTAGGTATGAAACAATCAGGTTTAGTGAAGGGTTGAAATATTATTGATAACATTAGGACATTTCTTACTGTCATTCACTGTGCAGCAAGATACATTAACCCATTGGCTGCAATCTCAGTTTGTGCTTAAAAGGCCTTTGAGGTAGTTGGGAATTCAGATTTAAGGCTCTAAATAGGCATGGATTTGGTACCAAGTTCTTACAACTTTGTAATCGACACTCCTAATACCCCTGTTTTTGTTAATTGGTTACAATCTGATTACATTGCCATTAAAAGAGGCACAAAACATGGTTGCCCTTTATCCCTATACTTTCCATATTATCTTTGGAACCTTTCATGGAAACAATTCACAGACCTGATTTTACTGGTTGTAAATCCAAAAATATGAAGATGAAATTCACTGCTAATAGTGATGATATTGTATTATATATGTCTAATCTACAAACTTCTATTCCAGCTTTGCTTGCAATTTAATTTTCTTATTCTTTATTGTTGGATTTAAATTGAATATTGATAAATCAGATGTTATGCCTCTTACCAAATTGGCCTTTAAAGATATGTTTAATGATTGTGGGCTTCCATGGAACCCTACTAAAATTCAAATGGTTAGATGTCCTATACTCCGATACAATTAAAGACACTGTCATAGTAAATCCTGAGGCTTTAAAACTTAAGATACTTGCTCTTTCTTTATTGTGAATTCCTCTCGTTTTGTCCTGGTGGGGTAGACTAGATCGAATTAAAATTATAATGTTACCAATTACCAATTTTTTCTATGAATCTGTCCAGATAAACCTCATGAAAAATTTTAAAGCTATTGATAGTAGTGACGTTTTTGTGGAACTAACAACCCACTTATTTTTCTTTATTCAAACTTAAAAAGTCAAAAGATCACAGAGGTGTAAATGTTCCCAATTGTATCCAATACAAACAGCTTAAACCCTAAAACAGGTATAGACTTCTCTTTTGGAAATCTCCCATTTCAATACCAAAATTTGGCATAAGTTTGGGCTTTCATTAATATCATATTTTTCTTTTAAGTAATTCAACCTTTCACCAAACGCCCAAGTCACTTTCTTCACCATTATTAAATCATTCGAGTTGTGTGGCCAGGTCATTCTTGCCTGCGCTTTTTTGCAATCACAATGTCTAATAGTCTTCACCATATGGTATAACTCTAACAATAAGAACACTAAAGTTTTAAAATGGCATAGGTGTATGGACAAATGTATTAAAAGTATCATCCTATTAATCACTGAAAATCAGTTACTTCCTTTTGAAGACTTACATAAAGCATTTAACATTCCAAATTCCTTTTGATACAAATATAAGTTGCAACTATTAGGCCGAATATGATGTTTTGGCTTCCACACACTCTATGACTTTTCCAATGACGATAAAGACTCTTACAAACATTAAATATTTTCAGATTCTGACACTGATAGGCCTAAAACTAAAATTGAACTACTATGGAAAAAATAGCTTAATATGCTTTTCCCACTTCCCCATGGAATCAACTTTGACTTAAGATTCATTCTACTTTTCGTTCTACCAGTACCACTCTGACATTATTTTTCTTTTACAATAGATTATGTCTTACCCCATCCTCTCTATAAAAAGAATGGAAGTTTCCAAGGACAGTAGAGTTGGTCTTGTAAAGGTGATCATATTGATTTTTACATAAACAAGTATCTCTTAAGGTTACAGAAATGTGTTCAATTACTATGCCATTTAATATTTTGCATATTCTCCTTGGTTGATCCTCTTATATTATAACATATCAATGGTGAAATGTGCTGATATTCTCACTGCAAGTGATTACTTCTAATTGGAAGAATTTTAATAATATTGGTTTCTGAAATGGTGGAATTTAATTTACCATAATTATAGATTAGATACAGCTAACTTGCCCTCTGTTCAATTAGCCAGAAATAGTTTTTTTCCAAAACTATTATAATGAATATACACCGGCTGACGTTTCAAAACCTCCTGATTAATTATATTATAGGTAACAAACGTTTACGTATAATTCCTCTGTGTTTTGAATCTGGAAGGTGGAAAAATTTGAGGAGATGACGACAGTCTTGGTTCTAGAAGCAAGTCACTTATGTTTGATATACATTATCATGATGTCTTAAGTATGGCATTTCTGAATCCTGTGATACCAAACTATTAAACACCAATTGCTTTCTCTCTCATAGGTTAAGATCAGTTAGTTGATTCTTTTTTAAATGTTTGCCCACAAAGTCTGTGTAGTTAGCTGAGCAGCTGCTTACTCTTTTCTCTGACATTCTATACAGCCTTTAGTGGAGTCTATTCACAACTACAAAAGTGCCACACAGTGGCTATTTTGCCACCCTGTGGGACCTGTACGATGACGCTCTGCTCTCGACAATGCTCTTCTGTCTGCTCCTGCATAAGAAGGGGATGGGGAAATGAGTATAGACAGTGATGACAACAATATAGGGTCTGAGGATCCGGAAGGGGTGCAACAGAGAATGAATGAAAGAATGAACCCACCCCCAGTTATGGTGAATGACCCCATGGAAGGATCAATATCGAATTTAGAAATTACAGCATCACCAAGCGCATCAATGTTGGAAGTAATGCTGATCCTACAGAAAACGTTGCAAGGCCTGTTGGAGGTCTATGTAATGAACAATGATATTCTAAAAAGCCCAAAAAAACCATTTGCAAATAATTGTGGGGGAGCTGAAACAAATTAAAGGTTGCATGCCTACTATAGAGAGACCTGTTATATGAGAGAAAATCCTGGGGGAAGGTTTATCACTGCAGGTGGGGGAGGAGGAAGAGGTCCTGCCACGGAATGGAAAACAGAGATATATATATTGCGATACCCAATGCTTATAAAAAAAAAAATTGGAAGAAGCAATCAGATATAAGCAATATAGACCCAGAACAAGGAGACAAGGGAGAAGGGTTAAGAAGGGGTTGAATATAAAACAGAAGAAAAAGGAGTTTGTAACTACAGAGGGAGGATATAAGGGTTTAGTTAAAGCCAATAATAGAGATCAGAAAACAAGCCCCCAAATACTGAGAATAGTTACTAAAGATGAAAAGCATATGGAAAAGAAGGGAAGAGAGTAAGATAAAATACTCCAGGGAAGGATATTGAACCCCAGAATATATCCCATGAGTAAGAACGAGTGGGCGGGAAGGCATGGGGAAAAAGGAGATTCTGAGGATCAAAGGGGGAAAGGGAAAGGGAGGGGTATGGAAGTACCAGAAGGGAGATGGAGGGGTGAGGCTAGGGTGAGAACCCATGAAATAGAAAGTGAGAAGGGGAATGGTCTACTGTTACACCTTGAACCAATATACCAAACAAAAGGAAAGAAATTAATCCCACAAAACCAAACCCAATTGCTTTTCTCCTTCTCCAAATGTGTAGGCCTGAAAGACAGGGACAGAAGACCTCAGATAAGTGGGATTTACAGCAAATAGAAAAGGACAAGAAGTAACAAAGGTCTTGCTATATTCACGGTTGGTTAAGGTAGCATGGATGAATGCAGAACAGGACTTACTTAAAGAAGAAATTAGATTGGTCCGGGATTGGGAAATACCAGAAATGGATAAATATAAGAAACCCTTCCTGATGAATCACGTGGTACTGGGAACGAGGCAGATTAGATTGATTGACCAGGCATATGAAGATAAGGAAGATCTTAAAATCACGCTGAGACCTTATGAAACAGATGAGGACAGAGGAGGATTAAATTTAGTAAATAAATA